>CAHIKZ030000875.1:597500-607500 GCA_903632075.3 Acanthosepion pharaonis
GAGGAATCGGAGAGCCGAGTTCCATTACATTCACTTACGTGCTAATACTCTTGTGAAAGATATGAATCCTCTCTTCTCCTTCTATCTATGGGTAAAAAGCAGAACAGGCCGGGTTCTATAAGCTTGGATGGCAACTGGTCTACTGCAGAAAGAAATGACAACCTACTGCTGGAATAAAATCTGCCACGACTGTCATGTATCGAAAGATACATGATCGCCTAAGCGTGTATCACACATGGGACATAACTGACTGACTGAATGCTAAGGAAGAAAATAATAATTTTATTAATGCTCTCATTTCGAGAACCGACAATAAAGGAAGGTTTTCTTCCGAGTTTTAATGAGAAATTTCATTCAATGACAAGAGCACGATGGATAGCGGCTCGGATTGAGAAATCGGAGAGACGAGTTCGAATTCCAGTCGAATCCATTCACTTACGTGCTAATACTCTTGGGAAATATATGAATCTTCTTCTTCACCCCCAGCAATGTGTAAGTAACAGGACAGACCGGGTTCTATAGCTTTGGATGTCAACTGGTCTACCGCAGAAAGAAATGGTAATCTACTGCGGGGGGGGGGTCGTCAATCATGTATCAAAAGATACATGATCGCCTAAGTGTGTATCGCGTATGGCCCAAAACTGACTGACCCTTACTCTCATCTTTTACAGTTTCTTTAGCTCGAAGGTGAAGTCCTGGCATTTTTTTTTCTTTTATCTATTTCCACGATCTTCAACCAGCGGTTCACCAGAAGTATTATATTCCAGAAATGGTAAACTAACCGGATTCCACCTTCTTGCATGACCGAAGAATAGTGGGATGGATTTCTAAAACGACAGAATATTTTAACTATTTTATTATTAATATTTACACTATACTCGGACTATTGTCCTCATCTTTGTTGTTGCTATCACTACATTTCAACCTTGTGCCCCCCCCCCGGTCTTCTTCAGGAGTATATCGACCCTAGTAACCAACAGGGAATTCTGAACTGAACCCATTATATTATCTACGGTGGGTGGGGTAGACTGTTCTCGTTCCACTGCCTTATGTCTAAGGATATCGTTTCATTTTTACTTTTAGTAATGCTCAGTTATAGAGTCCAAGTAGACACTGGCCGGACCAGGGATTGAACTCACAATTACTATGTCACCAAATTCACGAACTAACGCTTTAATCCACTAGGTTAGGTTTTTATTATTAACTTTATTTTTTTGTCATTCTAATGAAGTGTGACGCTTACCCCCGATGGTGCCAAGGATGATTTTGTACTTAGTGCCCTTCAAGGAAACCAGATGGCACTCTTAGCCACACCTCCTGCCAGTTAAGTGCAGATCCACGCCTCACACGATGTCGTTGTCTGATCTCGACCAGTGAATACAAGATCGACCCAGCTGTGTCGGAGATGTTCATGTGTGGAAAACCGTATGATATAGATATCTAAATACCCAAAGAAGAGCCCCCAAACTTGCTATTCGATGGAAAAAGTCCACAGTAAATAAACAATAATCTGACTTATGACAGATTTTCAATACTTACATTAATCATGTTGTTGCTTTTTTTGTCACAACACTTGGGTCGTTTTTATACTCTATAACTGTTAAGCAAATAGTATTCATTATAAATAATAAAAAAATAATCTTGAATCATACAGCTACGTAAGTTAACAATGAAAGCAGAGAAAATACGTTTTCTGCTCATATCCTATTTCACTTGACCAAACCCAAATAATTTGCATAATTCCCAGTATATTGCTGTTCCTACTCTGTCGTGGCCACCATTATATTATTATTACGTATATCTTCACACCAGATCTTAGCAGTCGTTGGAGACAAGGTGACTGTAAGTTTCATCAAATTGACAGTACCCACTTTTCCAGTTTCAATCTTTCTATTGCCTAAATTAATTCAAATTTAATTGATAACTCGTTAATTAATTATAAAAATTAATGTGAAAATCCCGTATTAATATTTTTTTAATCCAGTCTTAAGAGACAGTAGAAAATTCTGGAACACATAATAACGAAAGAGGTCTTCGAAAATATGACAATCACACGACACAGCGAATAACCTACTTAACGAGCATGCGCAGCAAAGAGTTCACAGAACACTCCTTAGGAGGAATAGCAAAAAGACAAGTATTACTAGGTGTTACAAAGTACAGGAAGTTGTGGAAAGCCATGATAGCCCACACCCTGAAGAGACACAGCATATAGAAAAAAAATAAAATCGGGTATTACGTATCTCTAATCCATTAATCCCCCAAAAGAGGCGATGGACAATAATTAGTTAAATTAATTTGTTAATTGTTATTAATTATTAAAATAATTCTTCTCGTTAAATCAAGTTCAATTTCTTTCAGCCGACTAAGTAAGGAGTGTTTTATAACTACGCAAAAGATCAGGTTACCGAAGAAGGCATTGGGTATGAGAGATTTATTCAAGGTCTTGATGACTTAGCGTGGGCTTGAAACTGTGATCTTGATTGATGCAGTTGTATTCGTAAAATGAACCAGTTTCATGGCATAATGTTTAACCATATTAATTAAAATGGAATAATAATAATAGGAAAATTTATTCACTTTGTCGTCCACGACAATTTTTTTCGCCCAAATCTAACACATTTATAAGCCTACCATTCATCCATGCATTGAATATTGCTGTCACATCTGATCTGGTGCTTCTGCTATATATTTAGAGATTATTGATAGAATTCAAAGAAGAATTAGTAATGTTATCGGTCCTGACCTGGCATCTCAGCTTCAGTCACTTTCCCACTGCCATAATATAGCTTCTTTGTGCCTTTTCTATAAATATTTTTATCTTTGGTACTTCAGCATTACGGATTTAAGTGCTAGATTGGCAGTTAGGTCTCGTTATTTGTTGAATTGACTAGATGTAGCCGTAAGTTCTATTCTAACAGTTTCTTCTATCGCACTTCTCGCTTGTGGAATTCTCTTCCGACTTCTTGCTTCCCCATAAAGTTTGATCTTCAAAAATGAAGATGCAATGTCAATCGTTACCTACTGTTTTCTTGATTTCTCTTTTTTTATTGTTATCACTCCTTAATGTTTTTTTTTCTTTTTCTTATATTCTTTCACGCTCATTAACCCATTGCGTCTTAGTGGTTTTATTGTCTTACTTTGGGTGATATGATTAAAAAATGATAATTAATTGTAAAAATTAATGTTAAAATTTATCTTACACATTTATAAGTCTACCATTCGTCCATGCATTGAATATTGTTGCCACATCTGGCCTGGTGTTTCTGCTATGTACTTAGAGATTCTTGGTAAAAATCCAATGAAGAATCTGCAATGTTATTGGCCCTGACCTGGCATTTCGGCTTCAGTCTCTTTCCCATTGACATAACGAAGCTTACCTGTTTCGTTTCTATAAATATTTTCATGAGAATTGTTCTGATAAACTTTCTTGCTTGATATCTCGACTTTACGATTTTAAGCGTACGACTAGATTGGCAATTAGGTCTCAGCGTTTTACTGTTTAACTAGCTACACGTAACCGTAATTTCTATTCTAATACTTTTTCTCGACTCTCTTCCAGCTTCTTGCTTACCAAGACCTATAATCTTCCAAGATTTTAAATGCAACGTCAACCGCCATGTCTGTCTTCTTAATTCTTGTTTTTCTAATGTCCATTCTCCTCACAAACGTTTTCTCATTTTCTTTCACTCTTCTTGCGTCGTAGTGGCATTATTGCCTTGCTTAGGCTGAAATGATTAAAAGTAAAAAAAGAAAAACAAAGCATAATGCAAAAAGACAAGATTATTTAGATATGGATCAACTCTTGTGGCTAGGATCAGAATATCTGCAAACCTTTATACGTTAAAATAAGCATGGATATACTGAGAGATACATACAAGCAGACCTTAACGAACGCGATGCTTATTGGAAATCAATTGTGAATATGTTCCCCATTAACAGCAAATTGTTAATGATAACAGTTTGCTAGCATATCACTACTCCATAATAAGTGTATAAAAGTAGATAGATAGATAGATAGATAGATAGATAGATAGATAGATAGATAGGAACAAAAATAGATACTTTTAAAGCGTCAAAATTTTTTTTAGTCTGACTTAAAGCCAATTCTGTTGCTATACACATAGTTAACTAGCAGGTTTCGCCACTCGCTATCGTTTCGCAAAGTAAGATATATTCACTACTTGAAATCTTTGAAACAAAAATTTCTTATTATAGTTAAGGAAAGTTTTACAAATAGATGCCAACTTGTTGAAGGCCAAGTAAAATGCAAATTTCACTTTTCTGCACTATATAAGATGATATTCCTAAACAGAACTAATTTTTATATAAAATCAAAACAATCCTCGAATAAAAGAATATTAATGAAGGACAGTTAATTAAGGAAATAAACATTTTTAAAATCAATATGCAAATTAGTTAAACCTGAATAGTGTTAGTGCCTAGAAGTAGAAAATATATAATACAGATATTGAACCCTTTGCATGTAAATTATTATAAAGTAGAGCTGGGGTCTTTTTAATCCCAGAATTCCTGGAAGAATTGCGCTACAATTTTGCATTTATTCATATAGATTCTATAATATAGTTTTTATTTAATTATCTATTATGTTTCTCTAACTCTTCAAATGTTGAATGTATAACTAATTCTAATTTCTATTTTCCCATCTTTACACTATATTAATTTTATCTTGTAAATTGTCCTCTGTTCTATCACCCATGAAATAAAAATAATTGTTTGTATCGAAAATAAGGACCTACGTACATCAAATCGTTTTTAAAATAAATGGCAGCAGAGGAATGATCGTTGAACTTTTAAAAGCTAAACTTAAAAATTAATTCAATACTTAAATGCAACGACCAATTTTGAGTTCTTTTGTAGTTTATTGTTGCTTATCGCATCTGCTACTCCCTACCTATTGTGATGATGGCCAAACCAAGAGTCCTCCATAGGAGCTAGCTTAAATGCCTCCCCAAAGGGCGGCTTTTAAGGTAGTTTATAATAAAACGTACACTGCAATGTGGGATACAAAAGGAAAATAAGAGTCACTCCCCTTGTACCATGAAACCAACGATAATGGCTAATATAATATATTAATATATATTTTTAAACCTCGCATAATCTGGTAACCCTGAATCTGAGCTCAACGAAAATCGTTCCCTGTGCCTAACTAGGGCTTTTGAATTAGTTATAGGTCATTGAAATCGGACCAGTGAGAGTGGAGAAGTTGCCTGGACACAGACACGTACAAACACATACACTGTACTTTATATATAAGATAAACGATGGCACCTCGGTGTGGTGTAATTTTGAGCAAGCTCGTCTCGCTAGAACAATTACGACTGAGTAATGAGTTCAATCCTTCATGCTTGATCAACACATTTCTATGCTTAGAAAAATCATTTGAACACTTCAACGTGGTGAAATGGTTGGCAAGCTTGCCTTACTAGACCTAATTACGATTGAATAGCGAGTTCGAGCCTCACTTCCGGCATGGAGTATTGCTGCCATATATGGTCTGGAGCCCCTTCTGTTTGCCTCGGGGTTCTTGATAGGCTCCAGAGGCGGATATGCAATGTAATTGGCCCTGATCTGGCATCTCGTCTACAGACACTTTCTCACAGACGCAACGTCGCCTCTCTCTGTCTGTTTTACAAATACTTTCATGGCAATTGCTCCGAGTAGCTGCATTCACTGGTTCCCAGGCTTCATGAGTTCAAGCGCCCGACGAGGCTGGCATCCCGCTCTCACCCTTTTACTGTCGAAACTCCTAAATATAGCCATCTCTTCTACTCCAATAGCTTCATGTCTCGTACTTCTCGCCTGTGGAATTCCCTTCCCTATTCTAGTTTCCCTGAGAGCTATAATCTCCAGCTATTCAAATGTAATGTCAATCGACATCTCCAGTTGCCTTGATCTATCCACTACCCTCATCCTTTCTTCTATCACTCCTATCTGATCTTGCTCCAAATTTTCTGTAACCCCTTGTGTCCTAGTGGCTTTCCGACTTGCTTGGGGTGAAACGCTTAAAAAAATTGTATCACATCTAAGCTATGCTTAGAAAATCACCATATAGTTTATAAGCAATCATACGCCTTTATCGAATGAACTATCACCTTTTATTCTATTGTTATTGAGAAACAAACGACAGTGGGATTTTTGTAGATGTGTCTCACGTTGGCAGCAGTTGTAGTGTTTTGTTGTTGTTGTTGTTTTATCAAGAGTTGTTACTCATCAGTAACAGGTGCAAAAATAGTACAACGTCTTTGTGTGCTTTTTGAGGAGAAGCCTGAATTAGTTGTAGATGTGTTTTTTATTGCCTGTTTATTTTTAATATCTATTTGAGTAAATAGGCCGCTTATATGCAAAGCAAAGTATGTGCCCTGATGTAGCACAAGAATTGACGACACAAAACCTCGACAACATAAAAATTAATACGGATTAATGTTTGCATAAGTTAAGATAAATGTGGATGTACTGAGAGACAAAACATACAGGCAGTTCTTAGTGAATGCGATAAATACGGGAAGAAGGTTTATTAAAGTTCCCAAGTTTCCCACCACATTAGGAGCAAATTGTTAATGATAATAGTTTGTTAGTATAACACTACTCCATGATAGATAGATAGATAGATAGATAGATAGATAGATAGATAGATATGAACAGACAGAAACAATTAGATAGATAGATAGATAGATAGATAGATAGATAGATAGATATGAACAGACTGAAACAATAACATAGATATCAACAGATAGATAGATATATAGATAGATAGATGAATTGATTTTAATAGATAGATAGATAGATAGATAGATAGATAGATAGATAGATAGATGAATTGATTTTAATAGATAGATATATAGATAGATAGATAGATATGAACAGACTGAAACAATTACATACATACATAGATATCAACAGATAGATAGATAAATAGAGATAGATAATAGATAAATAAAACCTAATATCACACACATTGTACATAGATAAAGATCTTTGTAATGTGTAAGATTTATTTGCGAGTACAATTTTTGTAATTCTTTAAGTGGTATGGGCTACCAGGAATCCCTTAAATGACTTCAACCTTTTCCAATCAATCCGAGTGCTCCAACTACAACTGGAATTATCGATGTTCTCATTTGCCACATTTTTGAGATTTCCACTTCAAGATCCTTGTATATTGATAGTTGTTGGAGATCTTCAATGATACCTTACAATCTTCAGGGAATGCCATGTCAATAAGAAAACCCATTCTGTTTTTGTGGTCTTTTATCACGATGTCTGGGTGATTAGCTTCGATTGTTTTGTCTGTGTGTATTGTAATGTTATATGAAATAGTTACAGGTTCTATTTCTGTAACCGGGACTGAGTGATGTTCATACCAGTTTCTTGCAGTTTCCTTCCTATATATATTTTCCAGTGCAGCTATTGGCCCACTATATTATGACAAGATTTATATTCATTGGGTGCTAACACTGTGCAACCTGATACAAGATGTTCAATTATGTCTGGATATTTATCACAGAATTTGCATTTCGGGTTGACACTATTTTTCAGTATGGGTGCTTGATGATTTCTAGTTAGTAAGCATTACTCCTGTGCAGCAAGAATAAAATCTTTGGTTTCAGCTTTTAACCCTGCACTACGTAAACATTGATGGGTATGGTATTTGTTTTCATCAACTTGTTTGGTTCGAGGAAGAGTAGTGACCATGAAGAGGATTATTTTGCCATTTCTGCATTTAGTACATTGCATTTGCTTTTGCTTTCTTTTTTAGGTTCTTTGCCGCTGCAGTAGATGTATTAAGTTTTATTTGCACTTCTTCACACACTTGAAATTCCTTTTTGAATTGGTTGGCTTCCTTTATTACTGAATAAAGCTTCTTATTTCTTTCATATTCTTTCACACAACATCATCCAGCCTTCTATAGTTTCCAGGTACCTTTGAAGACCGATTGTTGCAGTTTTGTAAGACAGTTCTAGTTGAACTAATTCTCTTCCTCCTTCGGATCTGGACACATATGAACATCAGCGTTAGAATGATACATGCGGTGGGAAGTGAGTTTACTCGTTTTGGCATCCATTCGCTTAATGTCAGCTATGGTTCAATTAAGGATGTTGAAACTGTATTGCACCAAAGGGACAGCAAAAGTGTTTATGGCTGGTAATATGTTTTTTTTCTTCTTCTCTTGAACAGTTTATCGTATTTCACCGGAGATCTTGCGTTATGGTTTTACTTCATCAAGTCGTCTGACCTCAAGCAGTAACAATCACATAACAAACTTCTGAAGCAATGGTATACTGGGCTTTATTCCGATTTCTTTATTGTAGGACTTTATGTTCGGTGGTGTAGGCCCCGAAGCCTAAATGATAACTGGGACAATAAAGACTTGAACGGATCCCATTCTGGCAATGTCAATCCGGAGATTGGTGTATCTCTTAAGCTTCTCAATTTCTTTGACTTTCATATTATGGTCACCCATCAAACAGCGACATCGACGAGGAGGCATTTTCTTAGTTCTTTGTTTTGTTTATCTTTCAGGTGTCTCTTTCTGATTCTAAGTACAAGTATCCTTTTTGTTCCCATTTTCCTTAAAACTTCCACGTTACTCTCATATTCCACGATAATTTCAGCATCCTTCTGTAGGACATTTATCTTGCCACCAATCTCTTTCTTCATCTGTGAGGAGATTGTCCTCATTCACTGCCATGGAGACGATATTACATAAAGGTTTAGCGCTCTTTTCTTTGTTCTTAACGAAATTTCCTTGATTCTTAATACTTTGTTTCGCTTTTGGAAGGCATCTTTCGCTATTCCAATGTGCCTTCAGATTTCCATGTCACGCTTTCTGTCCTCTGCTAGTCCTCGTTAGTTCAATTTCTGTCCTTGGACGTCTCAAATCTTGGGCTATCTCTTTTGATAACGACTATACATTTTATCTTCTTACAAGCGATAGTCCTTTCTTCCTGCTTTCTTTTATTACTTTGTACAATAGTTTTCTTTCTGGGTCTGCCATCAATTAGTTTTTTTTTGTTACTACTAGAAGTCCTACTAGGATTTATTAGTGGTGGAAGCTACCAATAATAAATCCTGGTAGGACTTCTAGTTCCATTAACATCGCCTGACTGTATATGTTGGAAACGGCGAGAAGATGCATATTTGTATTATGCCATTTTCTATTATTGCGTACTTTCTCTATCCGTATACAGACTGTTTGTTCCCAGTAAATGTTTGGGTTCTTCTAAAATCTTTCTCAAATAAAACAAGATTTTCTCGTAGTTCAAGTAGTTCTTTGCGTCATCAATGAAGCATAAGTATTTGCCTTGATAAAGTCCATCAGAGGACGAAACGCGTTGGTAAAGATAACCTTGGTAAAGATTTATTCATAAGTATACCCCTCTCCGCATTTTTATTGCCACTGAAAGGGAATTGTTGGTTCGATTCAGGAAGAATATTACTCTTTTAAGGTGAGAAAATAAACCTTAAGTATTTTAACCAACTTGAAACTAACAATTATCTGTTTTTCTTTCTTTTTTTTTAATTTTTTATCGGGTGTAATGGATAACAACTCAGAATGAGAAATCAGAGAACCGAGTTCGAATCCCAGTCATGTTAGTTATATTCACTTACGCAAAAATATCCTTGGGTAAGGTATATGTCTTCCCCCACTCAAGCTATGGATTAAATAGTAGGACAGACTGGGTTAGTAAGCAGTCTGCCACAGAAAGTAAGGGTAGCCTACGGTAGGCTTTCTGCCAAATCAATCATGAATCAAAAAGAGACAGGATCGCTAAAACGTAAATCACGTAGGGCCCCTAAAGAAGAAAGACGGCAACATAACCGGTGCCACTGCTACTGCCCGTAGAGTGTGTGGAGAGTGGTTAAGTCGAAAAATAAGAACATATCAAACGGCGGAAGGACTCAATTGCTAACTACCAACAACCTAGAGGTGGTGTCCCAATAAGGTCACCGTGGAGAGGCAATGTGAAGCCATCGT
>CAHIKZ030000875.1:610000-670000 GCA_903632075.3 Acanthosepion pharaonis
TGTCACCCGCACACCCAAGCTTACAGCACCCGGTATCCCCTAGTGATCACCCATCTAATTACTGCACAGGTTCAACATTGCTTAACTACAGTGATCATACCAAAACCGGTTTTTTAAAGTGACATTGACGTAAGCACATTACATCCAAGCTTATAGTACTTGTTATCCTCTAGTGGACACCCATCTAGTTCCTGTCCAGGCTCGACCTTGCTTACCTTCAGTGAGCATACCAAAACCGGTTTTTTAAAGTGATACTGACGTAAGCACATTACATCCAAGTTTACAACACCTGGTATTCCCTACTCGTCACCCATCTAGTTCATGTCCAGGGTCGACGTTGCTTAACTTCAGTGATTATACAAGAAACGGTTTTTTAAAGTGATATTCGCGTAAGCCCATTACATCCAAGTTTACACCTGGTATTCTCTAGTGGTCAACCATCTAGTTATTGTTCAGGCTTGACGTTGCTTAACTTCAGTCATCATACAAGAACCGGTTTTTTAACGTGATATTGACGTTAAGCCCATTACATCCAAGCTTACAACACCTGGTACTCCCTAGTAGTCACCCATCTAGTTACTGTCCAGGCTCGATGTTGCTTAACCAGTGATCATACAAGACCCGGCGTTTTAACGTGATATTGACGTAAGCCCATTACGTCACGCGCACATCCGCGCCTACAGCACGCAGTATTCTCCAGCGAACACCCATCTATTTACTGACCACGCTCGACGTTGCTCAACTTTTTTTTTTTTTCAGCGTGGTATTGCCGTTAGGCTCGCCGTTAGGAATATAGGCGACTGTTATCTCACTTCTGAAGCTGCGCCATTGCTCGATCTTGATCCTTTCCGCTTTGATCTCTCCACAAAAGAATCAAAAACGTATTGACCAATAGGCGCACGCGTTACGAAAGTTGAACCCTGTTGGTTGCCTATGGACTGAACATCGAACGAAGCAAGTTCACTATTTCTTAATCACGCAGGGCAGGGCACTCGATCCGTACAGACGAGTACCCCCTCAATCGTCATCATCATCATCATCATACGCCCGACCGCTAGTCTGAGTGACAACTCAATTTCAACTCTCCACCCACCACCCTCTTTCTCGCTTCAAAGACTGCTACTGCTACTAGACAGATTGGGCAAATCTGTACCAGTTGCCATGACAACACGATGTAGGCCACATTGCATACAGTGCAGAACAAGTGCGACAGCTTCATTTTGCGTACGTGCGTGTATTAGAGGGAGAGCGAACGTGCAAGAGAGAGAGAGGGGGGAATTCGAAAGAGAGAGAGAGAGAGTAGGGTAAAAGGGGTGGCAGGAGAGGATCAGTTGAAAGTGAAATAATTAAAGAGGGAAACAGGCGGAAAAAATAGGAGAGAAAAAATGTATGGATGAAAGAATCGCCATACATTTCTAAGGGTCTAAAAAAGCGTGCGAATTCAAACAGATAAAGAGATTGGAACGAGTGGCATTTGTTATTTTTATACTCAGATCAACATAGATAGATAGAACAAAATAAGGAACAAAATAGAAGATAGATAGATAGATATGATATGAACAGACTAAGATAGATAGATAGATAGATAGATAGATAGATAGATAGATAGATATGAACAGACTAAGATAGATAGATAGATAGATAGATAGATAGATAGATAGATGAATGATGAATATATAAGATAGATAGATAGATAGATAGATCAAGATAGATAGATAGATAGATATGAACAGACCAAGATAGATAGATAGATAGATAGATAGATAGATAGATAGATAGATAGATAAGATAGGAATAAAATAAGATAGATAGATAGATAGATAGATATGAACAGACTAAAGATAGATAGATAGATAGATAGATAGATAGATATGAACAGACTAAGATAGATAGATAGATAGAACAAACAAGAGAGATAGATAGATAGATAGATAGATATAAACAGACTAAGATAGATAGATAGAGATAGATAGATAGATAGATAGAGATAGATAGATATGAACAGATAGATAAGATGAACAGATAGATAGATAGATAGATAGATAGATAGATAGATAGATAGGAACAAACTAAGAGAGATAGACAGATAGATACATAGATATAAACAAACTAAGATAGATAGATAGATAGATAGATAGATAGATAAGTATGAACAGACTAAGATAGATAGATAGGAACAAACTAAAATAGATAGATAGATAGATAGATAGATAGATAGATAGATAGATAGATAGAAACAGACTAAGATAGATAGATAGATAGATAGATAGATAAGAACAGACTAAGATAGATAGATAGGAACAAACTAAGATAGATAGATAGATAGATAGATAGATAGATAGATAGATAGATAGAAACACACTAAGATAGATAGATAGAAACAGACTAAGATAGATAGATAGATAGATAGATATGAACAGACTGAGATAGATAGATAGATAGATAGATAGATAGATAGATAGATAGGAACAAACTAAGAGAGATAGATAGACAGATAGATACATAGATATAAACAAACTAAGATAGATAGATAGATAGATAGATAGATAGATAGATAGATAGATATGAACAGAGTAAGATAGATAGATAGATAGATAGATAGATAGATAGATAGATATGAACAGAGTAAGATAGATAGATAGATAGATAGATAGATAGATAGATAGATAGTGATGGAAACTGATTAATATTGTTTTGGGGGTCTGATTTCATCTTATTTTGAATACATAGCTACAGACATTTTAACGCGCACACAAACACGCACTTAAAAAAAACTTAAAATTGCCTCGCTGTCAAACTTGAATAAATCCGGTGAGACGACACATCCTTGTCTTACACGCCGTTCTTGAGAATGATACAGAGAATGTCATGGACGGTACATGTAAGCATAAGGCAAGTTTTAAAGGAAACAGAAACAAAAAGACACTTGTACTTAGAATCAAAAAGAACGCTGAAAAGATTTGACACTAAAATAAATAATTAACATATCACTGACCGGCTAAATATTTACTTGCAGAATGACGAAGGAGTTTTACCACCAAAGGATTGATTTTTGACCAAACATGGCGCAGAATAAACAAATACATACTGTTCATCTATATTAAATAAATAAATTAAAATATTATTTATTTATCGGGAACTTTTCTTTCTCATATGCAAAAGTCGTGACTTCCAACTTTGAAAAGCGTTTATTATGACCTTTTATACAAATTCGAAGGGTGCCACATGGTCGGGTCATCAGGGACTAAATCGGCCCCCCCCCCTCCCGCACTAGCAATCGGGATCAGTTCCACAAAGTAGAAGTTTTGGAATCACTGTTTATATCACAAAGACGTTAATATAAAGAGGCAAAAATAAAAAGGTTAAATAACTAACTCTTAATTAGTAATACAGGGGGTATCCATGAAATCGCTTTACAATTTGAAAAAAAAAGCCTGCAATATCAAATGAACAGACAAATATATGGAAATTGTTACGAAGAGTAAATATTGAAGTTCCTTTTCAACTAATTAAATCCACCTCTATATGGTCACCATTAGTTGCACGAAGCACATTAAGACGGTATTCGATTTCTTGTCATGTTCGCTGTAGCATAGCCTCAGCAATGGCGACAATGTCTTCAGTGATCTTTTCCTTTAGATCAATGATGTCCTGTATCTTTGTTCGATACACGATATCTTTAACATAACGCCATAAATAGAAGTTCTGTAGTTTCGCTTAGTCTGCGTATCCGATTTCAATAAACCATGAGACACATTGCACCTTTTCTTGAAGAGTAGCCATTTTGGAGGTTCATTTAACAGTACCTCTTTCATCAACAGGAGATCTTAAATACACAAATGCAATGTGATAAAAACTTTGATAACTACTGAATACATAGAACAAATCTGATTAAGATAAGGCTAAGCTCTTCGCAATGAACTTTGCCTCTAATTCCACGTTATTACAGAGGGCAAAATCTTACGATTTGGTTTTGTTTGGCTTGTTTTACCGTATATCAACCTCAGTGGGTTATTTAATGCTGACAAGAGTATTATTGCTGCTGATATTTTTTCCCCAAAATGCATTGCTGCTAATATTTTTTTCTTCAAAAATGTATTGTTGGTAATAATGTATTGCTGGTAATAGGTTTTTCCTTAAAAAATTAATTGCAGGTAATATTTTTTTTACAAAAATGTATTGCTGGTCAAAACATTATGAAAGTGTAAAATAGGTTTTAAATCTATTTATACACTTTCATAATGTTTTGACCCTAGTTTGGGGGTTAACTATTTGCCCATAGCTGGGACCCTAACAGGCGCTACCACCCCATGTCAAGGTGGACCTGGAAACACTAGTAATTAAGAGGTGGTTCCACGCTCCTCAAAACCTGCTGAACAGAGGCCTTGCAATTGGACGTACTTTATCGTCTTACCCAGGACACGGATGTAGTTTATCGTCTTACTCAGGACGGGAAATCTTCCGAAATCGGTGACCCATGAAATGGTCGACGGTAAGTTCAGCTACAAAAAAAAAAAAAAGTGCTATCTCGCTGGTTCCTGAAGGAATTGACTGGAAAACACAAGTTACAACGAAAGGACATTACTTCTCAGATTATGGAACGGTATACGTCGGGGATACCATGGACTGGATATCTTTTAGAGAAAATGAAAACAAGGATGACACTTGTACGTAGCATCATAGTGAAACTGTTGAAACAACTAGGCCACATAATGAGAAAAGAGAGCTTGGAAAGTTTAACACTCGCAGGACATATTGAAGACAACTAGGACAGGGATAAACAGTGCATAACCTACCTAACGAGGTTGTATAAATGGTTGGCGGATCTTGGAAGTGTTAAAACAAAGAGCGGAAATTGCGACATCGAAATCCGAAAGAGAATTGAGATATCGAAAGAGGTTTTCCTAAAGTTAAGCAAAGATACAGGAAAATTTCGTTCGAAACAAAAATAAAAAGTTCTGAACTCTTACGTAATATCAGTCCTCCTATATGACAGAGAATGCTGGACAATGTCCTCACTGATGAAGAAGAGACTGGTATCTACTCAGTCCCCACCACCCACTGAGATGAGTTGCGACACTAGGTCGGTGTTATTTTTTCCACCTGGGTCATTGGTCAACAGTTACCCAGAACCTACGAAAGCGAGCTCGGATACATTACCTTGATTTTTTTTTTTTTTTTGATTTTTGGGTTGTTTTTTTTTTTTCTTCAGCCGAGTCTCTATCCGAAAACAGATCCCCGACTGAATCACCCTCTGCCCGAGGACAGAGGTCTTGTCTCCCTCTGCCCGAAGACAAAGGACTTGTCTGTCGCGAGCCTGTCAGCAAACTACCTGACTGCGATGCGACTACTAGATAAAGAAGAGACTTGATGCAACAGAAATGTAGTTCTACAGCAGGATGCTGGGGATACCATGAACCGAATATATAAGCAATGACGAAGTTTTAGAAAAAATAGAAACAAAAAAATCACTTATGCTTAACACCAGAAGGCGGCAATAGAAATTTCTTGAGGAGATAATGAGGAAAATGTGTTTGGAAAATTTGACACACATGGAACATATTGATGAAAAGAGAAACAGGGGTGGGGAGCGCATAGTGTAAATGTTTGGTGGAACACGGATGACGAGATCTAGCAAAAAAGATCAAATTTACTAAGAGCTCTAAAGGAGTGGAAGTTGTGGAGAGCTTTGATCACGCACGTCTTAAAGGGACACAGCAGAGAGGAGAAGTGAAAACTTGTGTAAATGGTTGGCAGAACGGGGATTAAGATAGCAAAAATACAAACTTTATTGGGAGCTATAAAAGAGAGGAAGTTGTGGAGAGCTTTGATCACTCACATCTTGAAGAGGCACGGCACGGAGAACAGGAGAAAATAAGCTTGTGTGAATGGTTGGTAGAACAGGGATTGGGAGAGATAGCAAAATGACATACTTTACTAAGGGCCATAAAGGAGAGGAAGTTGTGGAGAGCTTTGATCACACACACCCTGAAGGGACACAGCATAGAGAAGTGAAGACTAGCTTGTGTAAATGGTTTGCAGAACAGGTATTAGGAAAGATATCAAAAATACAAACTTTACTAAGAGCTCTGTAGGAAAGGAAGTTGTGGAGAGCTTTGGTCACACACACCCTGAAGGGACACGGCATGGAGAAATGAAAATGGGCTTGCATAAATGGTTGGTAGAACAGGGATTAAGAGAGATATCAAAAATACAAACTTTACTAAGAGCTACAAAGGACAGGAAGTTGTGGAGAGTCATGATCGCTAACGCCCTGAAGGGATCTCGATCAAGAGGCTGATGGGGAATTTCTGAAAAGCATGAGTGATGAGACCTGAATGATGAGTTTTTAATTATTGACCCGAAAACATTTATCGTCATTAAACACAATAAAATTCAGTGTTCAGCATTTAAGAAAATGGTGATTTTTTTTCGCCGAGATGCAAACACACATCCCTCCAAATTTTAGTATACTTTTTAATCTTCTGAAAGAACTTATATTTAACATTTATATCTAACAGCCTGCGTTTTTCCAGCCTTGATAGAGTTCAAGCACGAATATGCAAACTTGTAAAGAAGTTCCACCCCCACCGCTTCTTCCCAAGAACTGCTACCATGTTGAACAATCTCCCATAATGCTGCTTCCTCAAACACTACAATCTTAACCACTTTCAGTCTAAGGTCACTCATTATCTATCATTTACATATTTATAATATTTACTCATCTTTCGTTCATATCACACATCACATTAAATAATACTCTACCCTAAGTGTCTCTTGAGCCTTCTGTTAGATGAATATTGCTAAAAAAGTATTATCTTTGAAAATCCTTTTTCTTTTTTTCCAAAATCCATTTTATTTTTGTTCTTTTGTAAATAAATGATTGTTTTTTCAAATTCAGGTCCTCCTCACGCCTGTTGGACGGACCCTGCCATAATTGACCATGTCTTCAAGATTGTAGCCATACTCACCACGCTTGGCAAAATTTTAGTTTGATGAGAAATAGCCTTGCCAACCCGAATTCAGAGTTGTCCCGCTAGACCGGTAACCACCCAAGGCTATAGAGTTCTGCTATTTATCTATAGCTGGGGTAGAAGAAATGCATTCATACACTGCCGAAAGGTATTTTGCCCGTAAGTGAATCGAACTCGGCTCTCCGATTCTTCAGTCCGAGCCGCTATCCATTACTCCACTACGATGATTTATATAAATAGTTTAGTTATTCAGAAAAAAGTAATTGATTAGTTATTCCAAATTCATTTTCTCCTATGAAAATGTCAACGACCTAAGCATTTAAATCACAGCCAAAGTATAGCTTTCCAACTATGACTTTATGCCGCACATCGAGAGAACGCTTGTAACTTTGCGTCCTGGGACAATATAACAATGTGTACATTCTGTTTATTTTTATTTTTATTTAATTCACCCAATACGGCCCAAGAGCCACTCAAGATAGAGGACTACTGAATGAGATTAAAGTAAGCTAGGTAGGAGGAAGAAGCAGAAAATGCCTATTACAAGGCTATTTTGAATTGATATTGATTGACCCTGGACTTGAAGTTGCCAAGATTGTAAAACAACCTTTCCGTCGCTTGTTCCACAAAGTAAAAGTTCTGGGGAAGAAGTTGTCTGACTTTATTTTTTTTTTTAATATCATTTCCCTTCCTCTAAACAAGGCAATAAAGCCACTGGGACGCAAGGGGGCTTACTGAGTATGAAAGAATATGAGAAAAAGCAAACATTTTTAAGGGGAGGAAACAATAAAAAAACAAGAATTAAGAAAACAGGTGATAACGATTGAGATTGCATTTAAATTTTGGAAGATCAAAATTGATTGGAAAGCAAGAGGCCAGAAAAGTGTTCCACAAGCGAGAAGTGCGATTGAAGAAACCGTTAGCAAAGAACTTACGGTTATATCTAGACATTTCGCCTGTAAAAGGATGATACATTGCCGCTAATCTAGTAGTACGCTTATTCATTTAGTCCAGGGATCAAAGATTATTCATCAGAACAATTACCATAAAGATATCTACAAAAAAAAAACAGGAATCTACGTTACGGCGGTGGGAAAGTGACTGAAGCCGAGATGCCAGGTCAAGAGCAATAATATTGCAGATATGGTGCGCGACAAGGATTTGCTACACAAGCTCTCCAGATACGGAATCACTGGAAGGGTCTTCTTAATTATAAATTCCTTCCTAACAGAAGGGGTTAATTAAAGGCCAGTCTTCCGAGGCCTGGGTGGTCAACGCATGCGTTTCTCTTGGGTCACTTCTCGGACCAACCTGTTTTTGATTTACATAAATGCTCTGCCTAGGAATATACTCAGATTATTTGTAAACATCTATAGAAACGATGTTACGACGATATACATGTGCACCGCAAAAACTCTTGACGATCGGAGATTGGCAGCTGATCTCTTTTCCAATCTAGCACTAATGTAGACTACTAATATTGATTTACATAAATGATTTGCCTAAGAATATACTCAGATCATTTGTAAACATCCATGTCAGTGATACGACGATATATGGAAGGTACCTCTAAAACACTTGACGATCAGAGATTGGAACCTGAGCACTCTTCAGATCTAGCACTAATTTCCCAGTGAGGAAAAAGCTGGCTGATTACATTCAATGGCTCGAAAACCAAATTAGTTATATTTCATCACCGCCAATCAGAGCCCGAGCTACCGCCAGTCAGGTGAACGGATGTCCCCTCGAGGGGATTCCGTGACTTGAGAGAATATTGGGCCTTAAACTCACACCTGACTAGAGGTCAACACAGGCGTTCTGCTCGTGTCACTCCACGGATCAGAGCTCTTTCTGATTTATATAGTCTGCCTAAGAATATACTCAGATCATTTGTAAACATCTATGCCGGTGATAGGACGATATATGGGTGACACCTCCAAAACTCTTGACGATCAGAGATTGGTAGCTGATCTTTCTTCCAATCTAACACTAACTCCCCAGTAGTGAAAAAAATCTAACCGGTAGCATTGAATGCCCCGAAAACTAAACAAGTCACATTCCATCATCGTCGAACTACCGCCAGTTACGTTAAATGGATGTCACCCCTCGAGGCGACACCGTGCCTTAAACTCACACCTCGCCTGATGCGGAACTCGTACATACGATTCATCGCTAAAGGTGCAGGCAAACTGGTTTGCTCCCTGAACCGCTCCAGTCATTGCATTGCCTGACTTCTCATGCTATCCTGTACATTTACAAGAGCCAGAACTGTAGTACTGTTGTCATATTTGGCCGGGACCTGCACAATCTTCCCGTTCCAGTCTCGGTAGAGTTCAAAGGCGTGACGAATGATTTTCCATCCTCCAACCTCTTTAACAGACGTGAGCAGATGTGGCGAGCCTCGAACTGCTTTATCGCTACTATCATGGAAAGTGCTCGGACGAACTGCATCTCCTCGTTCAACCAGGTCCAACCTTCAAGGCTAGGACCTGCCATGCCACTTACATAGTAGCAAACCAGCCACATTTCCCCCGTATTCCATCGGTGAGAAGTAAGGTTCCACTCGAACAGCTTCTTCCCGCGAACCACTACTCTGTGGAACAGGCTCTCAAGAGTATTTTCCCCGATCACTAAAATCCTAACCTTTTAAAGTCTAATGTTAACCATTATCTTGCCCTCCTATCCGTATAAACTCCTCCTTAACGTAACCCTCTACTTCGAGTTGTCCCCAGGCCTTTTACAGGGTGAACCTTACCGTAAAAAAAAAATCTATTTCTTTGGATTTTACGAAGAATCGCTAAATACATAACAAAAGCACCAGATATGAAGACAGCAATAGTCATTGCATGGACAAATGGTAGACCTACAGATAGAAATTTTCCAAGCTTAAATGTGGCATAAAGCCGAAAGTATGGGGTACCCAGTGAGGATCGAACTCACTACTCAGTCGTAATTGTTCAAGCGAGACAAGCTTGCTAACCATTACACCACCTCGAGGTGTTCTGGTAGTCTTAGAGATATGAGTCAATTGCCTCGTCCACTGCAAGGAAAGTTGGCTCCCTGAGCCGCGCTAGGAAGTTTTTCTCCCCTGAGTCGATCCTCCAGATATACAAATCCACAATTCGCCCTTGCATGGAGTATTGCTGCCATATATGGTCTGGTGCCCCTTGTGTTTGCCTCGGGGTTCTTGATAAGCTCCAAAGGCGGATATGAAATATGGTTGGCCCTGCCCTGGCGTCTCGTCTACAGTCACTTTCTCACAGACGCGCCGTCGCCTCTCTCTGTCTGTTCTACAAATACTTTCATGGAAATTGCTCCGAGGAGCTGCATTCGCTGGTTCCCAGACGTCATGAGTTCCAGCGCCTTACGAGGCTGGCATCCCGCTCACCCTTCACTGTCGAAACTCCTAAATGTAGCCGTCTCTTCTACTCTAATAGCTTCATGTCTCGCACCTCTCGCCTGTGGAACTCCCTTCCCTTTTCCTGTTTCCCTGTGAGCTATAATCTCCAGCTATTCAAGTGTAATGTCAATCGACATCTCCAGTTGCCTTGATCTATCCACTACTCTTCCCTTCATCCTTTCTTCTATCACTCCTATCTGATCTTGCTCTAAATTTTCTGTAACCCCTTGCGTCCTAGTGGCTTTTCGCCTTGCTTGGGGTGAAATGCTTAAAAAAAAATGTATGATAGATTCTGGTAAGAAAAATTGACTTAGTACCACACGGGGAACCAACTTTCCTGGCTGCTCCTTACCACAGGAACACGAAAGGAAATATAAATGGTTTGGCACCGTAAATGTGGCATGATGGTTCTATTGTGACTTCTGGTCTGAAGTGAGACTATTGCAAAAATTATTCTAATATTGAATATATCGCCATTGTTTATCGATGGTAGATGAAAATCAAGTTTGAATTATTCGCTATTTATGACAGGCGTGAAGACAAAAAAAGCTAAATGTCAGGTCATTTCCGTTTCTGCTGTTGCCTATCAACATTTGTTGATTTTTTTTGGGGGGGGGGTTGCTCTATGACACGCAATTTGAGTTTTAATTTGTCGAGCGATTGATAGATGGAAATAGGTAAATATATCGATTGATTTATGCGTATATGGCGTGATGTAAAAAATATATAGATCTTAATCGACTGGGGTAGATATTATGAGACAGGTATAAACAGGGAGAGATAGATCTTAACAGATATAGAAATCTCTCTCTCTCTCTCTCTCTCTCTTTCTATCTCTCTCTCGTTTTCTTTCTCTCTCTCTCTCTCTTTCTTTCCCTCTCTTTCTCTCTCTTCCTCTCTCTCTATCGGTATATCGATCTATCTATGGACAGATATATAGATAAATAGATCTTAGCAGAGGGGATATAAATGAATATATAGGGACAGACAGACAGACAGAGATCGACAGACAAAAAACATTTCAGAAGACGGAGATAGATAGATAGATAGATAGATAGATAGATAGATAGATAGATAGATAGATGAACAAACTGAGATAGATAGATAGATAGATAGATAGATAGATAGATAGATAGATAGATGAACAAACTGAGATAGATAGATAGATAGATAGATAGATAGATAGATAGATAGATAGATAGATAGATATGAACAATACTGGAAAGACCGAACGTAGAATGAAAATGAAAGACATATATGAGAAAGCTTACGCTCTCTTTGGCATCACATCATCAGTTTGACTAAAAGAAAGATGAAGAAATAGAGAGGGATAAGAAAGATTGAGAAAGAAAGAAAGAATGGAATGAGTGAACGTAAAAGGAGAGTGGGATAGATAGATAGATAGATAGATAGATAGATAGATAGATAGATAGATAGATAGATAGAGGGGGTAACAGACAGAGACATTTTATTAGAAGACGGAGATAGATAGATCGATAGATCTTATCAGACTGAAATATATATATATATATGATCTTATGACAGGTTCTTTTCTCGCACTTCTCGCTTGAGGAACATCCTTCCGGCTCCATGCTTTCCATCTAATTTTAATCTGAAAAATTTAAATGCAATATCAATCGTTATCTACTGTCCTCCCGAATTCTCGTTTCTCTTTCCGCTCATTATTAATGTTTCTGTTCATAATTCTTCCACATCGTGTAACTTGCTTGTATTTTAGTCACTTTAACGCCTTATATATATATATATTAGAGAGAGAGACAGACATACAGACAAACAGACAGACAGACAGACACACCTTAGCAAACGGAGATAGATAGATAGATAGATAGATAGATAGATAGATAGATAGATAGATAGATGGCAGACTGAGATACCTAAATAGAGAGAGAGAGACACCTTAGCAAACGGAGATAGATAGATAGATAGATAGATAGATAGATAGATAGATAGATAGATAGATAGATGGCAGACTGATACCTAAATAGAGAGAGAGAGAGAGACCTTAGCAAACGGAGATAGATAGATAGATAGATAGATAGATAGATAGATAGATAGATAGATAGATAGATAGATAGATGGCAGACTGAGATACCTAAACAGAGAGAGAGAGAGAGGGAGACCTTAGCAAACGGAGATAGATAGATAGATAGATAGATAGATAGATAGATAGCAGACTGACATACCTAAATAGAGAGAGAGTTGGGGAGAGAGAGATGTTGGTTGCGTCAGAATAGTGATACGGTTTGACGTAGAGATATCTTCTTTAACTTCATCAAATCAATTTTTGCCCTCGCAATTTATTCTCCTTTTTATTAATATATTAAGCAACTCGTAATAATTTATACAAGAAAAATAATCCGCTTCGCAGCATTGCAGGCAGACTGGCGGCATTGAATCCAAACCGACAGAGGCAAGCATTTAACGACAGGCGGGAAATGGAGGAAAACATAGTTGACAGGCGAATTATGACTGCTGCTTGTTTCGTTTTTGGTTTCTACCATATTCAGAAAGACGAGGAATTGAAATCTCGATACTCGACGGGTGGACAGACAAGACTAATCGATAACTGATAGGCGTTGGCTCTAGACACCCAGTACCTTTTTATAATATTTGACTGACCCAAACATTTAATAACATTAATAAAACGTATAAAAGCTCGTAAAATATTTAAAAATAGAAGAGTTTATCATTTTGGCAAACCCAATGAACAAAATATATTAGCCTACCTTTGCAACAACTACAATTGAAAAGAATTTATGAACATAAAATTTGTTACATCGACTCCTAAAACAATCTTCTTTTATGTGCCGAGTCCTTTCAGAACGTAGGCGATCATGGCTCTCCACATCCTCTAGTCCGTTGTAGCTCTCAGTAAGTCTTATCTTTTTGTTATTTCTCCCAGACCCTAGCCTAAGCCCGTTAAGTATGTCGCGTTGCTTTCCCTTGTCCATTTTCCCTATATCCGCCCTGTGAGTATCAGATTTTCCAAGCCCTCCTTCCTCATTACGTCTCCCAGAAATCTCAGCTGCCTCTTCCTGATGTTAATTATAAGATTCCTCTTTGTTTGCATCTTCTCCAAAAACTCATCGTTGCTCACATGTTAGGTCCATGATATACTTAACATCCTCCTGTAGAACCAGCTTTGACTTGAAGGAAGAATTTGCTTATCTAAATAATACACCTGTAATAATTGCCACAAGGAATACATAGGAGAAACCTCAAGGAATTTAAATAAAAGATTATATGAACACAAAAGGGATCTTTTACAAAATAACATGTTCAATGCATTAGTTGCTCACAGTAATGAGTCTGACCATAATTTTGATTTAAAAAAAGGTTACTTTAATTTAAAGAGGAAGCAATTTACTAAGACAAAAGGGTATAGGAAGTGCTTTAATCGCTAGATCATCCACAGTAGATTTTTATCCAGATTTCATCCTTCTTTCAGGTCGTCTATTATCACAATGTGGGATACTTAATAACAAAGGTAATAAAAACCTAAACAAAAAGAAAAAACTATATTACCAAACATATATTTAAAAACAATTAAATTTAGAAGTTTAAAACTTGACAGGCCTTCCTGAGCATGCTTAGTTACATCAAAGTTCGATGACGCATATCACAATTTTTTTTTCTATTTTGTCATTAATTTTCTTATTGGGATAGCGAAAGATGCTTTCCAAAAGCAAAGTAAAGTACTGAGAAACAGAAAAATTTCGTTAGAAACAAAGAAAAGAGTACTGAACTGTTATGTAATATTAGTCCTTCTATATAACATTGAATGCTGGATAATCTCATCACATATGGAGAAGGGACTTGCGGCAACGGAAAAGTACTGTTTTGTGGATGAGTTAATTTTTGCATATATATATATATATATATATATATATATATATATATATATATATATATATATATATATATAAGCAAATATATGGATATAGATCCGACAGTATGAAGAAAAATATATACGGAAAAAACAAACAAAAATCCTTATATACAATTATGCTGTTTTAATGTTAATATGTCAACGTCAGACGTTTCGGTCTAATAAACCATCTTCAGGACATATTCATAAATTACAACATTATCAATACAACATGACAAAGACGGTGTACACAAGAACAAGACTTATCCAAACAAAAACTTTATGAATATGTCCTGAAGATGGTTTATTAGACCGAAACGTCCGACGTTGACATATTAACATTAAAACAGCATAATTGTATATAAGGATTTTTGTTTGTTTTTTCCATATATATTTTTCTTCATAGATATATATATATGTGTGTGTGTGTGTGTGTGTGTGTGTGTGTGTGTGTGTGTGTGTGTGTGTGTGAACATGTATGCGCATGGGTAAAGATTAACTACTTTTTCCTTTTTTCTCATTGTAACCTCCAATGTATGTCCACCTGACCTTTCATCTGGTAGGGGTCATTGCGTCTTATACTAAGGTAAAACTTAGTATTATCAATTTAAAAAAAAAAAAAACGAGAAGGAAAACTCCGAACAAGAAACTGCAATTGAAGGTGTTAATCGTGCCAAGGAGTGATTTGCTGCTGCGTTATGAGGTCGCGAACGATCACCTAAAGGCTTCAGAACCCTGTCTGTAAAAGACCGTTAACCAATATGCCAGGCGACTTTGCGTGAACTTTTGACCCCGTGCGTCACTCATGGGAACGATATCAAAACTAACACTCAAACCAAAAAGTTCAGTATGGCTCTTTCAGTGGATAAACAGGGAACCTATCCCTCAGGAAGGAACCAACCGGAAGTCGAAAAATCTGCCATAGGAACAAACTCCTACACAAATTCTGAATCTTCAGGTCCCCACAACCGGGATAATTCCAATGATGGCCCTGCGAATTCTCCAACTAGATCCGCAACTATTCATTTAAAAAAAGAAAGGATAAAACGGTCTCGTGAGAAGTACAAACTCGTTATGACTGCATTCTATGAAGCGTTGCACAAACCCCATAAAAGCAAATATATAACATTTAGCGAGAAAAAGGTTGGACAAGTAGAACGAAAGAACATTGACGAAAATAAACTAGTCAATATTAGAAGACACGTTATGAGAAATAACCGATTGACAGATGCTGAAATTAAAGAAATAAAAAGAACTACAACTAGAATAGGTGAATCCTCAGAAGATGAAAAGGAACCAGAAATGGACATAAAAAGTACTAACATCATAAAAACCACGGATCATAATGAAAAAAACTGAGATATACACCAATCAATGTGAAGATAATGCTGACTATTTAGAACAGTTCGAAAGGCGTGATCGCAGTCGATTACAAGCCTGCAATAAAACGAGACCAAAACACATTGAACCGATTTTACGGAAAACAAGAATAGTATACAAGAAGCCATGGAAGAAATCATGAGACGTATAAGTCAGACACAAAATATGGAGGAAGCAGAACAACTCCTAAAATTATTATTAACAAAGTAGAATCTTAAAACTCTTAAACTCTAGAATGCAACAGTCAAATTAATTCTGGATGAAATAGCCCCACATATAAATCTTGAGACTTATATGTGGATCTACTTCATCCAAATTATGCATCATGAATAGCAGTAAGTAAAAAATTAAACATCAAAGTAAAAAAAAAAGGCAGTCTTACAGAGATTAAGATCCACGTTGGAAAAAAAAATAGAGAAAGAAATTGTGCAACTTAAAAATGAATTATTAGTACTCTGTGAACTGGCAAGAGAAACAAATGTAAGGGCTAGAAATGTCAGAAAAGTAAAAAAAAAATACAGAATTAGGAATGAAAATGAAGTCCTATCAAGAAAAATAAAGCAAACGATATAACTGAAAGCTGAAAGAATAAGACGCTATGAAAAAAAAATCAAGATTCAACACAGAACAAGATCTATCAAACCGATGCGAAACAATTTTACAGAGAAATAGGCAAACAAAAAATTGAAGTGACACCACCCTCCCAACAAATGGAAAAGGTTATACAGTTCTTTAAAAAATATGGGCTTACCCTAAAGAACATAACAAACAAGCAGATTGAATTACGCAAGAAGTTGAACGGATTTAAAAAAAATAGACCAAAACAAACATGGACGGAAATCACAGAAGAGAATGTTTAATGTGCACTGAAAAAAAAAAAAGCACAGAATTGGAAATCTCCAAGAATAGATAAAATTCCTAACTTTTGGTTCTACTATATAAATACAACACAGAAAAACTAGCCAAAGAACTTCAAGAAATGGTCAATGATCCTACTAAAATTCCTGTATGGGTAACCAAAAGAATTATCTTCCTTTTACCAAAGAATGGTGACACAAATGTTCCAACAAACTACATGTCTTCCCACTACATACAAACTGTTGTCATCTATTCTGACAAAACAGATATATTCCTTCTTTAAAAAAAAAAAAAAAAAAAGGACGTATTACCTCTTGAAGAACCTACTGCGGGAAAAAATCTGCCTCGTCAGTCATGTATCGAAAGATGTATCATGGATGGCATATAACTGATTGATATATTGAGGGGAATGCAGAAAAAAGAAAGAAACAAACAAACAAAAAATGGATAAAGAAAAGAATGTGTGGGTGGGGAGAATGATAAAATAAAAGAAAGAAAGAAAGAAAGAAAGAAAGAGAGAAAGAAAGAAAGAAAGAAAAGAAATGGTGAATCAAAAACTCGACAGCCTATCAAATTTGGATCTGAAATTTTCGCTGTATAATGCTTGTTTTGTTAGATTAATCATACTTATTATAAAACCCAGGTAATGTGTGTGTGTGTGTGTGTGTGTGTGTGTGTGTACGTTTATATATTGGATCGGATTTCCTACATTTTTCAACCGATTTCAACAAAACTTCACAGGACTACGTAAAATTACCTTGCGGTGGTTGTGACAGCGCCCCAAATTGGAAAAACACAATTGTTTTTGCACGAAATCAATTTGAAAACACGATTAAGAGGCATTAATGAAAGGGGGACAACTCATATCGAGTTATACTTATTATAAAACCCAGGTTGTTTTTGTGTGTGTGTGTGTGTGTGTGTTCGTTTATATATGGGATCGGATTTCCTACATTTTTCAACCGATTTCAACAAAACTTCACTTTTTTTGGCAGGTAGCGTTTCTTATTGTCTTGCACACTTTTTTCTTTATTTTTACATTCAGAATGCTTTAAAAATTCCATTTACAAGACAATTGTTTATAATAAAATTCTATTCAATCGGTAGACTCATAACGATTGAAAACAATGTTTTTGTTTGAGTTTGGGTTTGACCAATTCGTAAAAAAAACAAAAAACAAACTAATTAAGACATGCGTGTCCGTCAACCTTAAAGAATAATCTTTGTCAATTTTATTTTTCAGTCTTTATGATGGTCGATACTTGATCTATCTCTTACTGTTACATCCCCGGGCAACGCCGGGATCTACTGCTAGTTTTGAATAAAGTGCATTCATATTTAAGAAGTTTATGTTGATAAAGAAATGTTTTCTGTCTAAACCTAAAGTTTTTTTTTTACAACCTTAGGCTATGGATTTATTGAAGTACCTACGCATGTACTTCAAATTTATATACTGCGTACATTTAAAATTGATATACCAACGTACTTTAATGATTGATGGGTGCTACTATAGAGTGAGGTCTACCTCACTATTCCGTGCCCCCCCCCCGTCACGTGGCCATCAGATCACGTGACGTCTAAAATGGATATTTATATCTATCTCACATTTTCTAAACACCGTGAAACGGCAGGTAGAACTGAGTGTGTCAACACCTCCTTAGAGGGGTATACACATTCGGATACTTGCCGGTCACAGCGCTGGTAGTATCACAGCTATGACTAGCTTGGACCGGCTCTGACCAGCTATGACTAGCTTAGACAAGCTATGACCAGTTAAGACCAGCGGCCCAAGTGAAGACACTCGGGTTTCCACGTTAAAAACCGAAATTGTATCACTACCTGTCTAAGTGGGGAGTCAAGTAAATACAAACGGCAGGTAGAACTCATTTTTTTATTGAAGTAGACCTCACAATATAGTAGAAGCGATTGATATACCTACGTAATTTAAAAATTAATATAGCCACTTAGTTTAAAAATTGATATACCTAGCTACTTAAAAAATTGATATACCTACTTGCTTTAAAAACTGATATACCTACTTGCTTTAAAAACTGATATACCTACTTGCTTTAAAATTTTATATACCTACTCGCTTTAAAATTGATACACCTACGTACTTTAAAAATTGATCTACCTACGTACTTCAAAAATCAATTTAATTACTCGTTAGGTCATGTGTTACTGGACTCGTTTTTTATTTATTTATTTATTTATTTTTCATAAAACTTCAACCTTTATGCTCTCACCTCTCGGCAAGAAACATATAAAATGTCTTTGGATTGTCAGGTATTTCATGAATAACCAAACCCATGACCCAAATTCATAACAGCTTGACATTATTCCTTTATTTTCGGATTTCAATTGCTTTTCTTTCTTTCTATTGAGATTAATAAGTTCGTGACGGTCGGGTAAATATTTGAAGCTACCCAACTTTTAATTACCCTCGGGGAGAGCCTGAAAATGATTTCATATTGCCTCTATACTGCTTAGATTCTTTCTTTTTATGTACCGTGTCCCTTCAGGACGTAGGCGATCATGGCTCTCCACTTCTCCTTATCCCTTGTAGCTCTCAATAAGTTTTATCACTTTGCTACTTCCTCCAGTCCATGTTCTCTCATCCACTTGCTTAAGCCCACTAGGTATGTCATACGTTGCTTTCCCTTGTCTTTCTTTCCTTTTATTCGACTTGTGAGTATCAGATTCTCCGAGTCCTCCTTTCTCATTACGTGTCCCAGAAATTTCAGCTGCTTCTTCCGAATGTTAAGTATAAGCCTCCTCCTTGTTTGCATCCTCTCCAAAACTTCATCGTTGCTCACACGCTTGGCCCATGATATCCTTCGCATCCTTCTTTAGAATCATACCGCCGTCGCTTCGAGTCTCTTCTTCATCTTTGAGGAGACCGTCCAACATTCGCTGCCGTAAAGGAGGACAGATGTCACGTAAGAGCTCTGTACTCTTTTCTTTATTACTAAAGAAATCCTCTTGTCTCGTAATTCTCTGCCTAGCTTTTGGAATGCGTCTTTGGTCATATATATATATATATATATATATATATATATATATATATATATATATATATATTAATTGTCGGACTTAATCCATTTAATTATATGTTGTTATTATTTACGTTAAGATATGTTTCGTGAGCAGATATGATCGAAGAAGAAAAATCGTCGAAGATTGTGTCTTTAAAAGCAGTAATTTGTACTTTTCTAACTAGACGCTTCTCTGTAGCTAAATGGCATAGCACGTCAGATCAAATGAAGATTTCCGTATAGGAATACAGGTATGATTTCTGTCGGAGAACGCATTATTTTCTACGGAATTTCTTGAACATTCAGGCCGGTAAATGTAATTAATTAATACTGTTCAATTAAAAGCATTTATTTAAATAAATTGTATCTATAAAAATAACGTATAAACAGAAAATATATTAAATAATTGTCGGACTTAATCCATTTCATTACACACACGTACACAGACACAGACACACACACACACACACACATATATATATATATAATTATTTATTTAAAAAAAAGATTCCAACTCGCGATATAAGAGGTCTCATGTTTCAAAACAAGAGCCGAAAACTTCAATATAATTATTTGAATTAAATTGAGTTAAAGTAAGCTCTGTTCCATCTTCAAGCGAAATTTTTTTGGAATCTATTTTGCTTGAAGATGGAACAGAACTTACTTTAACTCAATTTAATTCAATTTTTTTGAAATTTTCAGCTCGTTTTGAAACATGAGACCACCTATGTTGGAATCATATTTTTAAATAAATAATTATATTTATGCTCTACTTTTGTATCGAGCACTATTTTTTAAAAATAATAACTAAAATACTAAGGAACTTAGTGATTACTTACCTAACCAGTTCTTTCCTATTTTCTATATATTTTCACACACACACACACACACACACACACACACACACACACACATATATATATATATATATATATATATATATATATATATATATATATATATATATGCGTGTGCGTGTGGGTAGGCGTCTGTCTGTCCAGATGTAGATATTTTGAATATTTACTCGCACATGTCAAAAATTAAAAACAATTGATATATATATATATATATATATATGTGTGTGTGTGTGTGTGTGTGTGTGTGTGTGTGTGTGTGTGTGTGTGTGTGTGTGTGAGAGAGAGAGAGACAGATACTTCAACGTTTCAACCCAAACCTCTTCCCCACAAAATATATTTAAGGTAGGACCGAAAAATTTTTAGCAATCTCTTGAATATTCCCGTTATTATGAGTGAATTTGATTCGTGTCAAAGTGAAGACGAAAAGCCAAACAAAGAAACTGATAATTCTGATTCATGGTGTCAACCGAGGGCGCGCATGGATCCCATAATTCGAATAGGTTTATTGTTGATTTCTTGTAAATGGTGATTTCCTAAGCATAGTTTAGATCTGACACAAGGCCGAAAGTAGTGGGTACCAAGCGAGGATCGCACTCACTATTCAGTCGTAATTAATCTAATGAAACATACTTGTTAACCATTACATCAGTTCGAAGTGTCCTAATCCGGATTAGATATGTTCGCGTGGTAATTGTTTTGTTAGCTCAAGTGTATTTGGCAAATGTTTAAGATCGCCCAGAAACAAGTAATTACATTAGACATTAACTTTTGCAGGTGTCTCGGTAGCGCAGTAGGCAGCGCGTCAGTCTCATAATCACAACTTCTCTCGTAGAGTTATCTGAAGGTCGTGAGTTCGATCCTCACCCGAGGCATTATAATTTTATTTATTTATATAAGTTTAGCACAGTCAAACATTTCCGTCTTTCTCGTAAGTGTATTGTTATACACTTATTTGACATGCCATCAGCGCTGAGATGCTTGAATGTTATTCTTACCCGACGTTGATGTCGTAGAATGAAGGATACCATATAATATTTGTTTTAGGCATTTCACCCCAAGCAAGGCCGGAGTGCTACTAGCATGCAAGGGGTTACAGAGAGTGAGAGTAAGCGTAAATAGGTGTGTTTTTGAAAAGGATAAAGAGAAAGACGGAGATCAAGATCAATGCATCAGAAGTGCCACTAGCACCCAAGGGGTTACAGAAAGTGATAGTAAGAGTAAAGAGGAGTGTTTGGGAAAAGGGTGAAGAGAAGGGCAGGGGTCAAGGTCAAGGCATCAGAAGATATCGATTGACATTACATTTGAATATCTGAAGATTATAGCTATCGGGAAGCAAGTAAGAGTAAGAGAGTTCCACTGTCGGGAAGTGTGAGTGAAGTACCTTTGGAGTAGAAGACGCGGTTACATTTAACTGTTTCGACAGTGAAAGTGTGGGAACGAGATGCCAACCTAGTAGCACGCTTAAATTCGTGCTGTTGGGGTACCAGTGACAGTAGCTCGGCAAAACAATTGCCATGAAAATATTTGTAGCAAAGACAGAGGGAAGTCACATCACGTCTGTGAGAAAAGTGACTGGAGTTGAGATGCCAGGTCAGGACCTATCACATTGCATATCCGTCTTTGAATTTTGTCGAGAATTTCGAGATGAACCAGACCATATATGGCATCAGTGATGCGGGGATAAATAGCACGAGAACCTTGCACTGGCCCCTGATATCGATATTTAGTTGGCAAATCAAAATTTACCAGATTATGTTCATGGAGCGCCATGATTAATCCAGGATAATCATTTTTTCGTGTCTTTGGACACTTTATGTTCGGATTCACCACAAAACCGGGTGTATTGTTCAAAATGCATAAAACACTTTAACACAACCTTCTTCGGTCTTTAACAAAATTAGTATATATATATATATAGCCAGTCGACTCAGCAAAGAACCTGATAATACATACGAAACCTTTGTCTTTTTGTCAGTAATTGGAGAAAATTTATACGTTATTTACGAGGGGGTGAAATTCGATAATGAAAAGGAAATAAAACTTGAAAGTAATAATAACAAAATTCGAAGAACATTTTTTGTTGGAGAAACCCATGAAGCATACGAAACTTACAAATTTCCTATTCGAAAGCAAGAAACTTCAAAGATTATAGAAAACATAGTTCGCTGTGCCCCGGTAATTAGCAAAAGTCTGAAATTTAGGAAAAATGCGAGATAGGCAAATGCGAGACTATATAGTGGTTAAAGATTGTTGTAGATTCGGGGATGAAATCCGGTCTCAAATGAATGACAAACGCAGGAATGAAATATAACAAATAAATGTATTGACGTAATAATACAATTGGTAATACGGTTAGTAGATCCAGAAATGCGGTTAGTAGCAATAATAATATATATACAGTCTGGGAAATTCAGTATCGAAGTGTGACTTCCTTCTGGGTCTACGTGCTCGCAACTGTGACTCCTACAAAGCGGTTACCTCACACTCTCACTATCTCAATGTATCACTTCCGAGTATTCACCGGCAGCAGTAGAAGTACACACCGGACGAGTTCACTTGTATAAAAAAGGGGTGGACCCCTTCACAAAGATGATACAGTCAGGGAATAATTTTTAGAGGATAAAAGGCTTACACTAGATAAATGTATAGGCAAAGCCTATCTTCAAAGTAACAAACTTAAACTATTTCTTTAGGCACAAATGCAACAGAAGTAAAGAAAAATAAAAAATAAAAAGCTTCAAGATAAAGTACGTCATAAAAGAAGTGAAAACTAAATGTATACGACGTGGCAATATTCCATCTCACACTCAAATCCACTGTCCAGCCAAAAATGCAATTTGAGGAAAGTGTTCAAGAAAAGGATATTATGAAAAAAAGTGTAGGACTGGCAGGTCTAAAATACGAAAAATGAGGGACAAAGAAACACACTACGCCCGTTGGTCTATTGCTACTAAGAACTGGACGAAATCAATGCGGGACTTTAAGAATATAAAAACATTCGGAGAAGCCATGCACTCACTACAAACACACACGCCTCCAAACACAACAACAAATACGAAAATCACTCGAAACGAAAGACGCCCCGCACCCACCAGAGAACTGATATCAATACGCCCCTAATGATGGGAGTGATGGGGGAATTAAACAAAAGGAAAAAATAGACACAAAAAAAGAAGGACCAATGAGCATACACACCCTATCTAAGTTAACTTGAAAAAAGAAAAAAAAACTAAGACAAAAACGACCTACACTAACCTATACACGGGAAGGGTTTGTCAATGTTCAACCCAGTAATCCCAATATTCTTAATGCCTAACCGGTATCAAAATGCCACTCCAATCAGCGCCTTTCGCTCAGCAGAGACGCACAAGACTCACCCACCTTTTGTCAAATTCCAATGGATATAGTCGCTTCCTTTCCGTCCTGATCTTGACTTTAACCTAATGCTTAAAGAAAAGGATTAGTTGGGAAGAACCAAGTTACCAAAAGAAGCAAAAAAAAATAAATAAATAAATAAAAAGTAGCCTTAATATACAGTACGTCAAAAAAGCATTACAGTTAAATGTATACGACGTGGCAATATTGCATCTCACACTCAAAACCACTGTCCAGCCAAGAATGCAATTTGAGGAAAGTGTTCAAGAAAAGAACATTATGCAAAAAGGTGTAGGACTGGCAGGTCTAAAATTCGAACAAAGATGGACGAAGAATCACACTACGTCCGTCGGTCTATTGCTACTAAGAACAGATTTAACGCGGTCACGAAAGAAGCCTGATAAACTGAAGTTAAAATTACTACAATGCTATGTAGTAAAGTGTTATGGTCCAGTTCCTTGTACCACGGTGATAGTCCAAGGTAGAACCAATAAAGAAGAACTCGAATACACAGATATATTACAAACAGGAATATATACAGAGAGGTGGAAAGTGTTAGTACGAACAATCAGGTTTAGTAGTACTTGTCTGAACGCGACTGTTTCGGACTGCCTCTGACACGACTAACTGACTTCTGACGGACCTCATTCCAGACTTCAGACTGAACTCTCTGCTTTCTCTTGAGGCGCAGTATTTATTACGTATGGAATAGTCCATTATGTTATTATGGGTAAGGTCCCATAACATAAAGTAATTCATTTCAAATTGGATACCGGAGCAGATGTAACGGTAGTCCTCATTGGTTATTTTAGAAAAGACCCCCAATTATTAAAAAATGTAACAAACAACTGTAAACAAAGAAGGTTCGTTAGGAAGTCAAAGGTTCCTCCCCACCATTTGATTTCGTAACGCCCCCTTCTTTGCTTACTTACGTTTTTAAAATCAGGGTCTCCCTTATTTAGAATTTGTATTTCTTATTTCCAACCTTATTTTCATTCTTAAACGTTAATCTAAGCTTTAATTCAAATTCAAAATTAAACTGCAATTCTTTTAAATATTTTAACTCCAATAATATTCCACCCCAACAATAAAATATCTCGCATGCACTAGAAAATCTAAAAAAAAAAAAAACCGGTGTCGAGCCAAAATATAAATAAAATTAAAAATAAATATTATAATTCCAGCACTCGAATATTGCTTCGGCATGAAACTCGGAGTTGTACAATTAATGGGTTGTGGCCTTGTTGGGGCCAGAAATAAAAACACAAGAGAGGAACTGAGTTAAAGAAATATATTAACAGAAATAACAGAAACAGTAATACAAACATACAAAAGTGTTACAACAAGAATATTCGGTCCGACTATCAGAGCTGACTCCTGAAAACTACCCACCTTTAAAAAACATGCTCGTATTTATGGCTGGGAGAGTTCATGCGTGTATCGGTAAATTACCATAACATAATGTAATATAAAAAAAATAATAATAACAATAATAATAATTTTCATGTGTTGTATTAAATGAAACAGAAAGTTCCAATGATACATTACTTTGAATTTCTCTTGATGTCAAATGATTTGTTTTATCTCAGGTGTAAAATTGTGAAAATAAAAAACCTCTCGAAATTATGTTTTTTTAAGGTCCGAGTCCTTTTAACAATTGTTACCAAAAAAAATGAAAAGGGGTAAATTTCTAGAAATAGCCTGTAGGAAGTTAGTATTTTTTTGAGTTACAAATTGAAACTTGACATTTGAAAATTGGGTTCACTTCTTTTGACAATGAAATACAATTTAGCGTCACGGGGTAAACATCACTATACAGAGTTAAAAAAAACATTTTAACACGTGAGGACCTAGACTGAAAACTTCTTATTCAAAATTAACAACACATTGTAGGTCATTCTTTTTTCTTTCTTTTTTTAGATAAGTTGTCAATTTGACCTTATCGCACCGATCAGACTTTCTATTGTTATATTCCGTGCTAAGGGAATAAACACATAACACCAGGTGGATACTAGAAGAAAGGTTTATTGTACACAACAAGTACAATATGAAATATGGTACAGTCATGCACACAGGTCAATCTAGAAGTGAGTGCAGCTAATTGGAAGGTCGTCTCGCTCTTACACTCCTCTCTCTGATCTCGAGTCTCTCGTAGAGAGTTGACTTTATAGGTACTTACTACCTATAGTGTAATCATTCATGGGGGTGACTAGTTATTCCATTACATCATATTGAGACAGATGTAAATAGTCCTGTCATCACCAGAGATACCGAGTTGAGAACTGATGGCATCCTGAAGCTCGTTGATGAAAATTAGTAACAACGTAGGTACAAGGACTGAGTACCGTTCAGAATAAATTTCATTTCGTGATTTGATAAAATAGACTGGATCAATTAAAAAATTCCTTCAGAAATAACATAACCTTCCAACTTTTGAAGAAAGCTGTTATTCCAAACCGCGTCAAACGCTTTCAAGATGTCCACAGCAATAGACCAAGATTCCCCCATTTGCTGAAAGTTTATTTGTACAATTACCATGAAAGGATTTATAGAAAAGGCACAGGGAGGCAACTTTACGGCGTTGGGAATGTAACTGAAGCCGAGACGCCAGATCAGGACCAATAATATTGCGGATTCTTCTTTGGATCCTATAAAGAATCTCTAAATATATAGCAGGAGCACCGGACTATATGTGACAGCAATATTCAAATCATAGGCGAATAGTAGACTTATAAATACGTAAGATAGATTCTACAGATAAATATTGTCTGGAACGACACTGTTAACCAGCTTTCTTAGCGGCTTCAATTAATTCAATATAATCTTTTCATTCCCTGTCAGCAGAGAATGTTAGCTCGGGAAAGCTCAAGAAGTCACTCTCCTGGAGGTTAGCATCAGCCGTGATGATGGAAGGCAGAAAGGGATCTCTCAGATGACTAATAGATTAATGATTACTCTTATTTTATGGTTCTCAATAATCTTTATCTTTTTTATTACTCGGTAAACCCTTGTGTCTTATTTGCTTTACTGCTTTGCTTGAGATAAAATAATTAAAAAAAATGGGTTGCTTTCTTTTAATGTAAAGGACTTCTAAGATTTGTCGCTTTTTTATGAAAGTGGAAACGTAATGTTGCATTGTTGTATTAACAAAAATCGGATGGAAATTAGAAGGGATGTCGTAGATTGATGTTACATATTTACGTATTGCACTTTGCTCTGACAGATGGCAAGCCATTTCTCGAGAAAAATATTGTGGTATAAGTAATGTTTTCTTTCAATTGTGAAGGATTGATGCGTAAATTTAATTTTTTGATATATATATACACATGTGCATATGTGTATATCTATTTACTACAAAGAATTTAAAACAGCCAATCTTATCATCAGTAATATCAGCCCTTCAGAAATTATACAAGAAACTATATAAGATCAACGTTATGAATTCAAATGCTCCATAGGGATGTGTTCCTGGCGAAAAGCAAGTTCAGGAATAATTGCGTCGGACATATCACCACACTTTTATCAAGAGAGTTTACCTTATACTTCCTGGACCGTACCACTATAAGGGCCCTTTTAAACCAATATCAAAATATACCAACTTCAATACGCAACATGCTCGTCGAAAAAGCAAATCTAATATGCACCTTTAATTGTAATAATAAATAAAAAATATCTTCTGAAAATAACTGAAGCCTTCATTGTCAAAAAAAAAAAAAAAACATGCCTTAAGAACATCAGCTACAGACACGGCCATAATGTAATGGCTGTATTCGGCAACTAAAAATATGTCTACCTCTCAGCAGAGTATACACCATCTCTTTGAAAATCGCTAATAGATTTGATGAAAGCGCTCGGGATTAAGCATTTTAAAATTTCTACATACGCTAAGTCCCAAAACGAAATCTTTTGTTCACTCAGATGAAAGATGCAATAAAAAAAAAAATTAAGCGAAGTACCATATCTGTGATTTGTAATCAAGCTTCTATTAGAGAAAGATTACTGCCAAGTACACACACACACACACACATATATATATATATATATATATATATATATATATATATATATATATATATATATATATATTAATGCATGTTTCATTAAATAATATAGACAAGTTTTATCTATTTATTTATTTTAATTCCTTTCATATATAGTCTGATAAGCTTAATAACATTATCATTGAAAGACGAAAGAAAATCACGAAACTGATAGATGTTTTAATCCTATCTGAGCTTTCGGCTTACATAAGTCATCATCAGAGATGACTAGTACAATACAATAAATTAAAAAATACACGGACATAGCAACAATGATAGTCTGTTTTGTTTGCATGGAAGATTTCCAAACAACGACAAGCTCGTGCATACGAGCCACTATTAGAGTGTGCAGCTTTTATATTATATCATAAAAATGTAATTTAACATTGCAATAAATAGCATATTAAAAAAACAAAACAAAAAAAACTTCTTTAGGTCTACACTACACATCTTTCGTCTTGGTGTTTTGTCTGTAAATTGCACCCCGAAGATGATAATTTGAAATTGTCGAAAGTACTTAGCTCGTCAATTCCCTCTGGCAACAACTCAAATATACAACAACTCAAATATAAGGATCGTATTATTCAAGGAATTGATAGTAGGTTAATGTCTCATTAAGTCTTGTTAGCGAAGTGATTTCACCATTAATCTCATTAACATTGTTAATTAATTCTTTGAATAAATTACTTCTTTATATGATATATATATATATATATATATATATATATATATATATATATATATATATATATAATGTGTGTTCCGTAATGAAACGTAGAAGAAAACAAAAATCTCACATTACTTTTGTCTAACACTTGAGATATATCAGCAAGTATTTCATTAGTCTACAGTCTGGCCATATTCGAAATATCGCCCTATTTAACTCTAACCTTATCTTTGAGCTCTCGCCTACGCTTCTTATCATCACACCTGTTTATTTTTTATCTCTGCAAAAGCCGTTCATGTCTAATGTCTGTGTTTCCATTCATGCTTAACAACAGAACTCAACAGGCTAAATTCTTAATTGTTATTGTGATGATAATAATAAAATATTCATTACATGTTTGGTTTGAGGCCAATTAACACTTTCTATCAGATCTCCATAGCAATACTTCGTCAATCGGAATGACCTATTTTATATGAGCTTTTGAGGTTTCTTTTCTGTTGTAGCATGCTTACGGACGATAATAGGTATACCCCATTCCCATGAATACAGTAGTGAATGCTGTATGTGTTGGTCGGCTGGGCTGCAGTTGGAAATTTGTCTTCAAATGGGCTGATTAAACTCTCCGCCTCCGGGCAAAGAACATCTCCAGACGAGGCTATGTCGAAATGCAGAGTCTCATCTCCGGAAACACCTACCCGACCCCGTTTTATATGAGGTGTACGGGGAATTTTTAGCTGAGCGTACGGGCTCGGGAAGCCCACATTTAATTCGGCTTTGTACCACATCTGACCGCGTGGAGCAGTTGGTAGACACCGCCTGCGCTCTGCAGCTAGAGATTCATTGTGGAATTCACTTGACACACATCTATGCGGGTGACTACTTCTTCTACCCGCCTCTGGCGAATCATATATGTGTTGTCCTTGTCCTAAGTATTATCGTTCATTACCAACCTTCGTGTGATTATTCTATTCAGTAACTTTCCCTAGGTTACAACATTTTCTTTTTGACAATCTTCTCACAGGTGAAGAGAAAACTGGAGCCAACAGAAATGTAGTTCTACAGAAGGAAATCTCTTGGATACATAATGAGGAAACAAGGCTTGGAGAATTTGACACTCACATGACATAGTAAGAGCTACAGAGGAAGGCAACAGTCGCCTACCTGATGAGTTTCTGTGAATCGAAGAAGGTGCGAAGAACAGGATGCTTGGCAAAGTGATAAGGACTACAAAAGATAAGAAGTTGTGGAGACCCATGATCGTTCACCTCCTGAACACGGCGGGTCTGTATATTTCATTATGGTGTTTAACAAGACCCGATTATATTGCCCTAACACTGAACACTTTTATAGCATGACCACCTGGGGGCAATTGATTCTATTAAATTAAAACCGATGTATACTATAAAGCAAAATGTTTGGGATCACCCTGCATCCATTTAAAAAAAAAAAACACCTTAAAATGAGATATTTTCTTTTAAAAAAAAATAAAAGATAAAATTTCAATAACTACAATGTATTTTCTATTATTTTTCATCGTTTCTCCTCTCACTACCAACAGGTTCAAATTTAGATTCGTCCGTCCATAATACATTTTGCTAAATTACGACAGAGAGAGTTGTGTATTTAAGCACGAATCCTTTTTTTAAAACTTTACTCATAGAGGCCGTGGCCCATCATATCATAGCAATTTGGAATCAGGCCGACTCCGTAAGCAAAAACATTCCTGCAATCCTGAAATTTTGGATTTCCAACTTTTCATTGCTGCGATTCTTTTTGGCGATTTTTTGCAACGAAGCTTTTTTGTAAGATAGCAATTCTTTTAACTTGAAAAGAAATTTGGGAATAATCGAAATTAATCGCTAAATCCAGAGAAAGTCACCCATGAAGCAAAAACTACTTGTTTGTACGGAAAGTAAGGACCTACGTACATCAAATTGTCTTTAAATTAAGTGTCGGCAGAAGAATTATCATTGAACTTTTAAAAGGTAAGCTTAAATATTAATGCAATACTTAAATGCAGCGATTAATTTTGAGTTATTTAGTAGTTTATTGTTGCCTATTACATTTACCCCTCCCCTAACTATTGTGATGAAGGCCAAACCAAGAGCCCTCCTCAGGAGATATCTTAAACGTCGTTAACAAATATTTGGTTCAACATGTCTGACATGGTATTTTAGTTTTTTATTGTGTTCTTCCTGTATGCCTACAGGTGTCTTCTTAACTGGACTTAATGAATATAAAAATTGTCAAAAAGCTTGTTGGTTTCGAGTGTTTTCAGCTAAACTGTTAACAATTTTAAAGACGACATTCGAGGTGGATCTATTTTTTTTAAGTTACCTCCTTTTAACCTATGCCTAAACAGGCAGGTGCTACAAGGCAGCGGGTGGTTTAAATTCAGAATTTTCTTTCTTCTATACTGATTGCCCACCAAGTGTATAGGGCCCAGTCTGACCAACTATTTACCCATAGCTGGGGGGATGAGATGGATTCATACCTTTCCAAATTGGATGCAAGTCAGTGAATGCAATGAACCAGACTGGAATTCGAACTCGGCTCTCCGATTCCTCAATCTTCTATCCATTATTCCGGTGTGCTTTTTTGAAATAATACTATAATAAACGGCGTGTGTGCGTGCGTGTGTGTCTGTGTGTGTTTGTGTGTGTGTGAGAGAGAGAGAGTGAAAGAGAGAGAGAGAGAGATTACTAGTGTATACGGTATAAAAGTTACGGGAAGTAGGCCTATTCTTGATTTCCAAATGCGGCTATAAAAAGAAAATATAGTAAACGCCTTTATGATTAAAGAGAGTGATAAGTAATTTCTGATGACGAACGTATCATCTTCCCTAACCCTTCCTTAAATATATAACAGGTGATGAAGAGTGGGTTGCATACAACAATGTTCAACGCAAAAGGCAAGTATACATCCTTGTGCAAATTAATTGAAACAACCGCTTTAGTTTCTTTATCTGCACCATACGGTCAGTTTTAGACCCACTGGAGTGACAGGGTGCAATCAATTTCTATTTTTTCCTCAGATTAGGTCATTTACAGTGGTTTGCAGTAATATGAATCTCTTTTCGGGGTGTGTGATGAAATTTATTTTGGCCTTGAAAAATTATTGCGTCATCCGTGATTGCATCAGATTTTTATCACGCCCTGACACTATTGTGTTGACTGTCGATTAGTTGTCCTACGGCCATTTTCTGCGATGGAAGTTACTCCAAGGAAGCGTACGAAAATTTGTAACGCAGCGAATGAAAATCAGATTTAAGCGCGCGTTGAGAACCTTTTTTTTTTTTTTTTTTCACATCAAAACCAGCCGGATTTTACTCAAAATGAAGTATCTAAGAACTGTCTTGTAAAATGGCAACAAATCATTGCCAATAATGGTGAATTTATAATTGATAAAATCTAATCTTTATTTATTAATTTTTTTTCAATTTTTTTTTTTGTTGAATAAAGTTGATAAACAAAAAACGGAAATTATTTTTAAGGCAATCTAATTTTTTATGGTTTTCCTATTTTTCTTTACATTGGTTGATTTTATTTAGCGGCATATTTTTTGTGACGTGCGGTGGCCGTTAATAATTAAGTATAACTCTAAACTTCAATGTTAAGAAAAAATAGTATTTAATTACAACCGCAAACAAATACTTAACAAGAACAAAAAAGTAAAAGTCAACTAAAGATAATTAACCATTTCAGTGAATACCTTGTTAGTAACGCGACTTGGCTTTACGTCCGGTAAATCCTAAATCAAGACCCAATCATTGCCGCACAATAATTCACACTAATTCGACTGGATAGTTCCACAAAATAATTCACACTAATTCGACTGGATAATTCCACACCTAATAATCACTGCAGTCAGTAGCCTGACACCGCTTTTTATAGACCTGGCGGAAAACATGTATTCATAAGTCCAGGGCCTCACGCTCGAACCTCAATGTCTGTAGTTACACATTTTCTTCCTATAGGACACATATCAACCTCAAAATATGGTTATCGAAATCTAAATATTTTGAACACTGTGTTATGACTTCAGCTATTTATATTTTGATCGTAGCTGTAAGCTTTTAACTACAAATGTACTGTATTGTCGGTCATTTATAAAATGCATTGTTGGTAATTCTATTATAAAGATATATTGCAGGTCATTTTGCTTTCATAATGTATCATTAGTAATTTTACTATAAATATGTATTGTTGTTAATTTCTTATATAAAAATGTATTGATGATATATTTACTATAAAAATGTATTACTAGTATTTTTGCTATAAAAATCTATTTTAATAGTTTCATAGTGTTTTGTTTTTGTTTAGAGGGTCACTATTTGACCATAGCTGGGGACCTAACAGGTGCTACCACCCAGAGTCAAGATGGACCGGGAAACCACAGAAAATAAGTGGTGATTACACGCCCCTCATAACCGCCAATCTCCCGTTCAGAGGACTTGTTGCCGGCTTGGTTTGGTTTGTTTTGATTTTGTTTGTTTTACGGCACATCAAATTCAATGGGTTATTTAATGCCGACAATTTTTTTATTTTCCAAAAATGTATTGCTGCTAAATTTTTTTTTCTTCAAAATGCAATGCTGGGGAGGGGGCAACTATTTGCCCATAACTGGGACCCTTGGCAGGTGCTACCACCTCGGCTCCTCAAAAGCTCCTGATCAGAGGCCTTACTGCCGGATGTCATACCCAGGACATTTTTCTTTTCAGGATTGTCTTATTTGCTGACAAAAAGTGTAAATGAATTGATGATATCCGTGTCTAATATGCAATATGCTTGTTTATTTGACAAGTTAAATCCAATTAAACAAGACGCTTGTCTAAGAAACAAAGTGAGAAGATTAGTGAACACTGACGAGGTTTTCTGAATACCCTCGCCCCTACACACATACCAAATAAAAAATACATTGATAAAATGACACTGTTATCGTATGTTCGCATGGAAATGACGTATTTGGTTTTTGTAGTCGCACGAGAGATTTGCGGAAGACAATTAAATTAGTTGCAAGCCGGGCTTATCAGTGTTTTTAATATATACATATACATAAAATATATATATATATATATATATATATATATATATATATATATATATATATATGAGAAAAAATGCCAAAGTACATAAATATCGCATTGACTTGATAAACGCCACCATTTTTAAATCCCTTTGTTTGACTGATATAAAAATAAACAAATACGCCATTTTGAGCTGAGATTAAGATTTCGTGGGGTATTAATGAAATGCGCTCAATCCTCTTTGGAACAGCACAATTTGCGCTTGATGCTAAACTAAGTTTCCTCATCATCAATTAGTCTCGTAGATCATTAGTAAATTCGTGAGTTTGTTTCGCACTAGGTGATCCATACCTCTGGTTCGGTGTTACATTGTCAGGAAGCCTATCTTGCAAGCAGATGTTAGAAATATAATGTTGCTGACTATTACTAAAGGGATAAGTTCGATCCGCACTATGTGCCAGATAAAGTTCAACAGATAAATGACTATATACAAGGTGCGAGGGTTCAATTGGCGCCATTTCATATTTTTAATTTCGCGCATACGCGTTGTTTTTGATTTGTTCGACTGCACATTATAGTAGGGTCAGTTGGGCACCGTCTGCGAGAAAAAGAGCACCATGACGCAATTTACTCCGCAAGAAATTTGGAGAACGACATGCTGTACTGCTTGGCATTCGCACCGGAAGCTCCTATACGAATATTTCAGAGTATTTGAGTGTTAATCTGAGGGCAGTTCAGAGGATTCGGAAAGAGTTGGGTAAGTCTAATGATGATTACGAAGGTACGGCAGCTGGGAAAACACAATCTGATCATTCTGATAAGAAAAGAACTCCCGAATTGGTTGGTAAGGACCTTAGACTCAACAGGGAGGGTCTACATCAAGTGCCTTGATGAAGTCGTGCTTCCCTGGATCAAGAGGTTGGTTGCTGGAAGACCTTATGTCTGGCAACAGAACTCTGTACCATGCCGCACAAGCAGGAGAACCTAGACTGTCAGACAATTTCTGCGACCACATAACACCTTACATCTGCCCACCTAGCTCCACAGGCTGCAAACACCTTGATTATTATGTTTGGGGCGCAGTCAACGAGAGACCATCAAAACTCATTGTAACACCAAAAATGAAATGAAAGCAAGGATTATAGCAGCTTTTATCAAATTAAACATGGAGATAAAAGTTGCAGAAGATTCGCCTGGAGGCTGCGGTTGAAGCCATTGGCGCTTTTATTAAATAAGTTTATAATTCTCCAAATGTGTGTGTGTGTGTGTGTGTGTGTGTGTGTGTGTGTGTGTGTGTGTGTGTGTGTGTTTGTTTGTGTATGTGTGTATGTTATCAGATGTTGTTTATGCATTTCCACAGTTTTCATCCAATTTTGATGAAATTTTTTTTTGTTTGATAGATAATTTTTCAGTGCCGGTTTTGAGTCCAAATTGGCTGGAAAAAAATTATAACCTTGAAGGTGAAAAATCGAAAAAATGTTTTTTTACACTTTGTGCAAAAATCAAAGGCAAAATTTAATATCTAAAAAAAAAAACAGCGTACAATCAATTTAGAGAGTTGAAATCTAACGCAAAAGATTATTAGAATCATAAAAAAAATTATATTATAAATAAAAATTATAGTATATTATTATTATCACGGTCCATGGAAGAAATTTTTTCCTTGCAAGATTGAAAACGCAAAAACGACCCTTTTCAGGGCCACCTCCCCTTCAAATTGTTACCTAAGCCCAGAACAACCCCCACCCCCACTATTTGGGGATGTGCCTCAGTTGCACCCAATTGTTGTTACTAATATTGATTTTCGGGTGGGCTGACTTTAAACTTAAACTGCTCCAAATGAACGGTAAAAATTCCCAGTAATGAAATACCCTGTCGAAGACGGCTGATACTGCTAAATTGAAGATCTTTTCATGTTATTTTGGTAAATATATCTGTTAAAATGAGATGTCAGTGTTATTTTCATTTTTGTATCATTTAGACGACAATTCATTCATCGCACCCTGTATATACAGCGCCATGTTTCGCCAGCACAACCAATTTGCTGGTGCAGTGAATTCTATTTTCAATGGGTGTACCTATAGCTTTGTGTCCAACTGACGGACAGTGTTACGGGAAACTCTTTGATAACAATCATATGTATGAATGCAGATCATTATTTAAAGAAGTAAGAGGATACAAATTACAAAAAAATGAAAAAATGACACGGCTTTCCATCACAGTAAAGCGGGCGTTGAAGATATGAGAGCGTTATCGCATGACCTTCCAAAGCTTCCTTCTCTTTGTTATCTGTGAATTTACCTGACTTAACAAACTCCCGTTGCCACTTTTGTAATGTTAACGAATACTCATTGTCACTTTCGTAATTCTCGTTGTAGTATAGCCTTTGTAATTGCAGATACAGCTATAGTAACGCCGTTGAACAATACTGGTGTCAGACGCCTTCGAATGTCACTCACACTAATAGTACTTGCTCGATAACACTCGCTGGAAAAGTAACCACTGAATAGTGATCCGAATAGAGAAATAGTATAGTGAATAGAGTAGAGAATAGCGTTCCGTATAGTAATAGAGGTTAGAATAGAAGTGCACATCCGAATAGTAATAGAGATTAGAATAGAAATAACGATCATATAGACGTCACGCGACTTCCTACTTATACGTTTCCTCTATTGTCACGTGATCCACTTAATTCGATAATTGAGATCGTCTGTGTTTGCTCCCTGGCGATCTATGTTCAAACTCAAGTGTCGACAGCGACACTTTATTCCTATATAACATTAATGTTCTCCCGTTGTCTTCCCCGGGGTTTTAAATCCAGAAAGGTCCTTCCCCGAGACTGGGTGCCACTTAATGCAAGATATTCAAGTTTACCCTGCTATTTTACCCATAGCTGGTTGAGATTGACAAAAGAAATGAATCCACACCTTTCCCAAAGGTATCAGTGCAATAAGACTGGCCGGAACATGAACGCAGCTAGTAAATTCCGATTCAATAACCATTGCTCCCTACCCGCACATTTTTTTTATCGCCATTATCTTTTTTAAAGTAATTTTTATGCGTTGAGAATGAGGGATAAATGGAAACTGTTTGAATGTAGAGAAATGCACCTTTCTATAAATTCACGTGGAAGCCATTATCGCAGATTCTGGATTCTTTCTTGTAAACGGCTACAGTTGGCTGATTACACAAGCAATAAAGAAGGGTGACTAAAGTAGAAAACATTTAGAAGGTTTCTCTAACATGGCACTGGCATTTTTTACAAGAACTTACTAATAATAGATAAAGCTAAGAAGAACTGAATAATAAAAGTTAGTTTTGTAGATCATTAGCATTGTAGGCTTACGGAAATATCACGTTGAAACACCGTTTCCCGTACGTTCAGAAAGTTAAGCAATGTCGAGGCTAAATGAGTTACAGCTTGGGAATACGAGATGTTGGAAGCTTGGATGTGCGGGTGGTGAAATGGATAATAGCTCAGAATCGTTCATTTGAGGGCAGAGTTTCAATTCTACTTGGATTCGTTATATTCGCATGCACGCAAATACTCCTGGGTGTGAGTTGGGGATAAGGTGAAAGTGTGAGTTGAGGATAATCTCAAAGTGTGAGTTGGGGACACTGTCAAAGTGTGAGTTGAGTATAATCTCAGAGTGTGAGTTGGATATATTGCCAAAGTGTGAGTTGGGGATAATATTAAAGTGTGAGTTGAGTATAATGTCAAAGTGTTGAGGACAATGTCAAAGTCTGAGTTAAGTAGAATGTCAAAGTGTCTGTTGGGAACAATGTTTAAGTGTGAATTGGGGATAATCTGAAAGTGTGAGTTGAGAATTATGTCAAAGTGTGATTTGGGGACAATGTCAAAGTGTGAGTTGAGTAGAATGTCAAAGTATGAGTTAGGGATGATGTCAAAGTGTGAGTTGGGGATAATATTAGTGTGAGTTGAGTAAAATGTAAAAGTGTGAGTTGAGGATAATGCCAAAGTGTGAGTTGGAGATGATGTCAAAGTGTGAGTTAAGTATAGTGTCAAAGTAAGAGTTAGGGATAATGTCAAAGAGTCAGTTGGGGATAATCTCAAAGTGAGAGTTGGGAACAATGTCAAAGTGTGAGTTGAGTATATTGTCAAAGTGTGAGTTGGGGACAAGGTCAAATTTTGAATTGATTATATTGTCAAAGTTTGAGTTAGCGATAATTTCAAAGTTTGAGTTGGGGATAATATCTAAGTGTGAATTGGGGATAGTCTTAAAATATGAGTTGGGGACAATGTCAAAGTGTTAGTTGAGGACAATGTCAAAGTCTGAGTTAAGTAGAATGTCAAAGTGTGAGTTGGGGATGATGTCAAAGTGTGAGTTGAATATATTGTCAAAGTGTGAGTTGAGGATAATATTAAAGTGTGAGTTGAGTAAAATGTCAAAGAGTGAGTTGAATATGACATCAAAGTGTGAGTTGAGGATAATGCCAAAGTGTGTGTTGAGTATAATGTCAAAGTGTGAATGTGGGATGATGTCAAAATGTGAGTTAAGTATAGTGTCAAAGTATGAGTTAGGGATAATGTCAAAGTGTCAGTTGGGGATAATCTCAAAGTGAAAGTTGGGAACAATGTCAAAGTGTCAGTTGAGTATATTGTCAAAGTGTGAGTTCAGTAGAATGCCAAAGTATGAGTTGGGGACAAGGTCAAATTTTAATTGATTATATTGTCAAAGTGTGAGTTAGCGATAATTTCAAAGTGTGAGTTGGGAATAATGTCTAAGTGTGAATTGGTGATTATCTTAAAATATGCGTTGGGGACAATGTCAAAGTGTGAGCTGAGTAGAATGTCAAAGTATAAGTTGAGGATAATGTCAAATTGTGAGTTGTGGACAAAGTCAAAGTGTGAATTGGGGATAATCTCAAAGTGTAGGTTGGGGACAATGTCAAAGTGTTAGTTGGGGATGATCTCAAAGTGGGAGTAAGAGATAATGTCAAAGTGTGTGTTTATAATGTCAAAGTGTGAGTTGGGGGACAATGTCAAAGTGTGAGTTGAGGATAATGTTAAGGTGTGAGTTGGGGATAACGTCAAATGTTCAGAATCTAAGGAAACTACAGTGTAACCCGGATATAAGAGAAACCCGGATATAAGAGAGATTTTATCTGGTCCCAAATTAGAGCCTGTGTTAATGTATATAAAATAGACCAAACCCGGATATAAGAGAAACCCGGATATAAGATACTTCTTCTCCAGTCCCGACAACTCTCTTATATCCGGGTTACACTGTAGTATGTTCCACAAAGTTGATAGCAATATATATTTATGCTTATGACATCAACAAAGGAAAATATTTTCGATCACTGGCCCAACATTAATTGATTGATTTTTTTGATTGAATTGATTCGTTTTCTACGGCTTATCAACCCTTTGAATGTTTTTTTTAAAGTCAGAAAATACTTTTTGATTGTAAGAATTTTTTGAATTACAAATGGGGGAGTAGTGACTACGGCGGTGCAAATACGCTAACTGAATAAATGATAAGGAATGATTTAGTGACGCCAGTTTTACTAATTAACCCATAGCTGAGGGAGAAGAGGTGTATCCATATCTTTCCTAATGGTATTTGCACGTAAGTGAATATAACGAACCCAACTGAAATTTAAACTTGGCTCTCAGATTAACAATTTCGTGCCATTATCTATTTCCCTACCCTCACGTCTAATCTTAGAGTACCTGGTATTTCCAAGTGGTCATCGACGTTGCTTAACTTTAGTGATCGTTCAGGAACCGATGTTTCAATGTGATATGGCCGTAAGCACAATTCTCCTTAAGAAGGCATCCGAATTTCACAATGATTCAGTTAGTTACGCTTTCAACCATAAGCTTCGCGTTCCGAGTAAGACGATAAACGACATCCAACAGCAAGGCCTCTGAACAGGAAGTTTTGAGGAGCGTGGAACCACCTCTTAATTGCTGGTGTTCCCAGATCCACCCTGACCCAGGGTGGTAACACTTGTTAGGCTACCAGGTATGGGCAAATAGTTAACCGCGCAAAAGTGGTCAAAACACTAGGAAAGTGTAAAAATAGGTTATAATAACAGCAATACATTTTTGGAAAATTTTTTACCAGCAATACATTTTTGAAAAAATAAATATTACCAACAATACAATTTTGGGAAAAAATATTGCCAGCAATACATTTTTGGAGAAAAAATATTACCAGCAATATATTTTTGGAGTAAAAAAATTATTACCAGCAATATATTTTTGGAGTAAAAAAATATTACCAGCAATATATTTTTGGAAAAAAAATATTACCAGCAATATATTTTTGGAGAAAAAAATATTACCAGCAATATATTTTTAGAGTAAAAAAAATATTACCAGCAATATATTTTTGGAGTAAAAAAAATATTACCAGCAATATATTTTTGGAGAAAAAAATAAAAGGATTACTAGCAATATATTTTGGAAAAAAAAAAATTAACAGCAATAAAAATCTTGTCAGTGTTACATAACCCAGTTGATGCCGTAAACCAAACCAAACCAGACAAGAAGCTGCCCTTACAAATACATCGACTTTAATCAAGCAACGGCAATTAGCGACAGCAAAACCCGTGCGCAGAATGAAGCAGATCAAAATTGGCGCCATTTTTTGGAAAATGTTTTTTGATGATATAAATGTCCTTTCAGAAAATTACTTATTTTCTCATTCTTTTTCTATAACTTGTGTATTGAATTATCCGAAATATTGAATTAGCCAAACATATTTTGTTTAAGTCCTGTCCCCGGATATCCGGATAATCGAGGAAGTATTGCGTAAGGAGGAAGAGCAGTGTTTATAGAGAAGAGAGTAAGAAAGAAAGATAGAAATAAAGAAAACATCAAGTGTTAAATTGAAGTGAAGTAAGTGATTGGCAGATTTAGTTGCGCTAATAATTAAATATTTTATTTATTTGTTTTAAATATTGGCATCGGAAATTTGCATTGGCATTTGCTCAAACGGAGAACGGTGTCTCGAAGGGAAACGTGCAACTCACTCGCGAAAGCAGGTTGAGAAAGAAAGAAAGAAAGAAAGAAAGAAAGAAAGAAAGAAAGAAAGAAAGAAAGAAAGAAAGAAAAAGAAAGAAGGAGAGAGAGAAATAAAGAAAGAAAGAAAGAAAGAAAGAGAAAGAAAGAACGAAAGAAAGAAAGAAAGAAAGAAAAAGAAAGAAAGAAAGAAAGAGAAATAAAGAAAGAAAGAAAGACACAAAGACAGAAAAAAAGAAAGAAAGAAAGAAAGAAAGAGAAATAAATAAAGAAAGAGAAAGAAAGAAAGAAAGAAAGACAGAAAGAAAAAGAAAGAAAGAAAGAGAAATAAATAAAGAAAGAAAGAAAGAGAAAGAAAGAAAGAAAGAAAGAAAGAAAGAAAGAAAGAAAGAAAGAAAAAAAGAAAGAAAGAAAGACAGAAAGAAAAAGAAAGAAAGAAAGAAAGAAAGAGAAATAAAGAAAGAAAGAAAGACACAAAGACAGAAAAAAAGAAAGAAAGAAAGAAAGAAAGAAAGAGAAATAAATAAAGAAAGAGAAAGAAAGAAAGAAAGAAAGACAGAAAGAAAAAGAAAGAAAGAAAGAGAAATAAAGAAAGAAAGAAAGAAAGAGAAAGAACGAAAGAAAGAAAGACAGAAAGAAAAAGAAAGAAAGAAGAAAAGAAAGACATAAAGAAAGAAAGAAAGAAAGAAAGAAAGAAAGAAAGAAAGAAAAACATATTGTGCTGTCCGGTAAGTTCATGCCGAGTTTTAGTCGTTTATGTTCCAACACTTTAGAACACGTCAAATTTATCGACTGATATAATATACATAATTATCAACAGATATAATATAATTTCCGATTAGAGCTCACTTCAAACTATCGCTTGGGAAAGAAACTTTAAAATTACTCAAGTCGTGCCAATTTTGCATCCCTATGAAAATGGAACATAATAAGGTGCTTTTTAGACACTGTTTTTTTTGTTGTTGTTTTTACTGTGAAGGCAAAAATGCCTCGCATGCAACAATAAAGACATGTGCTGTGTACGGTGAAGGTGACGGAACTGTACGGAAATGGTTTGATAACTTTAGAGTTGGTGATTATAACTTTATTGATGAAGAACACTTAAGCAGATCCCTCCACTACAGATGACGATTAAATGAAGACTGATTGAGAATAACCCGTGTTATACACCGTAGAATTGGCAGAAATGCTAAATTTATCAAAATCCACCATCCATGAGCTCATATTGAAGTTTCGGTACTCAAATCGCTACTATGTTTGGGTACCACGTATACTGAGTGAAAAGAAACTTTAGGATTGCATTTTATATGATTTGCTGTATAAAGGCAATTAAATTAAGCAAATTGGGTGGGTTGATGAGAAATGAATGGCTTATAACAATGATGAACGAAAAAGATCCAGGACTAAGCGAGATCAACTAACTTTAGCCACTTCAAATCAGGTTTTCATCCGAATGAAAGAATGCATCTGGTGGAATTGGAAAGTAATCCTGTACTATGAGCTTCTGCTAAGTAACCAGTCAATTGATTCTGAAAAGTACTGCTCGCAATTGGACGAATTAAGGGCAGCCATTAAAAAAAACGCCCAGAATTGGCGAACAGGAAAGCAACAAAAAAGTCATGTGCTGTATACGATGAAGATGCTTTAGTCTGCAGAACTGTACGGAAGTTGTTCACTAAGTTTAGTGTTTGTGATTGTAGCCTTATTGGTGAAGAACACTCAGGCAAGACTCCTCACTACAGATGACGACCGAATCAAGACATTGATTGCGTATACAAAACGCGGGAATTAGCAGAAACTTTGAATTTATCAATTTCTACCATCCGTGAGTACTTATTGAGGCTGATGTATTCAGATCGCTACGATGTTTGGGTACCACCTGACATGATTGAAAAGAATCTTGTGGATCACATTTCATCTACGATTTTCTGTATAAACGTAATGAAAATGAACCCTTTTTAAAGCAAATTGTGACAGTGATGAGAAATGTATAGTCTACAACAATGTTAAGCGAAAAATCCTGGGGTAAGCGACACGAGCCAACTTTAGCTACCTCAAAAGCAGGTCTTTACCCTAAGAAAGTCATACTGGGCATTGATGCTGAAAGGGACTGCTAGCAACTGGACGAATTAAAGGCAGCAATTCAAGAAAAACGCCCAGAATTTGGTGAACAGGAAAGGTGTTATTTTCCGTCAAGACAATGTAAGACCTCACGTTTCTTTGTTTTTTGTTTTTTTTGGTGATCCGGCAAACACTGTTGCAGCTTGGCTGGGATGTGTTACCCCACCCGCCATATTTACCAGGCATTGCGCCTTCGAATTTACATTTATTCAGGTCCTTGCAAAATAATATCATTGATAAAAGATTTAATTCATTGGATAACATAAAAAAACACGTTAAAGAATTCTTTATCGAAAAACAACCAAAATTCTGGAAGGATGGAATCTTTCAGTTGAAGGAAAAATGAAGAAAGGTTGTGCAACAAAATAGTTCTTATTTAGTTGAATAAACATTTAATGGCGTAATTATGTTGTGTGTGTTAACTTTAAAAATAGGCATAAAGAAAGAAAGAAAAAAAGAAAGAAAGAAAGAAAGAAGGGAAAAGAAAGAAAGAAAGAAAGAAGGGAAAAGAAAGAAGGAACAAAAGAAAGAAAAAGGAAAAAAGAAAGAAAGAAAAAAGAAAGAAATTAGTCCTATACGTCACAAATATTTGACTTTCTCTATTCTCTTGTCTGTTGCTTGCGTGTCAACGCTATTATTAATTTAAATGACGGTCGTCACTTAATACCAGTCTGTTCTTTCGATAGCTTTTAACGTTCCCTGCGACCCTCAGGTCACCTTCAGGCACTTACCCTGAGCGCATGTACCTTGTGCATACACAAAGCCGAGAGCATGAGAGAGAAAGAAGTATTGTAAATACGTACTATTTTACATAATATATATTTATATATATATATATATATATATATATATATATATATATATATATATATATATATATATATATATATATATATACAAATGTATGTTTCATTAAAAACGACAGACAAAGGTACTACGGTTAAGCTTTTTATTTAATTTTTCTTGTGTTCTAAGAAGAGCTTTCTTTTTCTGGACAGAGGGTGTGTAAGAACTGTCCGAATGTTTTATATTTCCGAGCGCTTCCGGCTGTACCTTTAGCCATTATCAAGGATGATTTGATTTTTCAGCTTAATTGAGGGTGTGCATTATGTGTATGTCTTAGTGTGTAATAGGGATGTTTTTAATTTCCGAATACGGTTAACATATTGTGGCTTTGTTCGTAGTTAATATTGTTAAGAGTTGTCCTTCCTTTTTTTATTGTTAAAGTTTCCATTATTTTTTAGTCTTTTTTTACAGGTGGAAAACACGAATATATTAACTGCATCCTTATGTGTGTGTGTTTAATAACATATGATTATAATGATCACAAATTCTCTAGCTCACCGTAGAAAAATCAATTGGTTTTTATTCTTGTCTCCTAAACTAAAAAAATTGAATGTCCTGATATTGGCCTTCATAAAATAATCCAAAATGCTAAATTGAACTTTTCATATAAAGCCATTTTACTTAAGAAATTAAGTTATACGGAGCAACCTCGGTTTTCGAACGTCTCACGTGTCGAACAAATCGCCTCGGTTATCCAAAAACCTTTTGGTTCCGAACAACATGGCCGAACTGAGTTAACCCGAACGGAATCATTTCTGAGTCGTGCGCCGTGTTGTGCTGTGCTTTTCTTTTCCAATTTTATTGTACTGTGCCATTTTTTTCTCTTTATTAGTCCTTAGTCATGGCTTCACAGAAAGCTAGCAATGATACTGGTAAAGGAAAAAGAAAGTTAAAAGAAGAACATGATAATATTGTCTCTTCATACTCAGTTTCATATGGCAAAATCAACGATCTATATTATTCTTATAAAGAGACGATTATGTCTTGCTTTCCCTTTTCCAAAAAATAACATCTCTTTCCTTATCTGTCTATATTTCTCAAGGACACATGGCACGTTGGATAAATGCCTTAGTTAGATCCAGTGACAGGACCCAAAGAGTTGTGAGTTCAATAGCTGGTTATCGCAGTGGAGAACTTGGAGAGGGGAATAAACAGGTGATAACTGATAACTGGCATCCATTAGACATGGCACGTGGAACTAGAACAGTCTACCCCAGCGAGCGAATTAAAGGGTTCAGTTCGACATTCCAACCACCTGAAGAAAGCCGGAGTGTACAACCCTAAGAAAAAGGTTCGTTTTCTGTTTTCATTTCTAAATACGTTTTCGTCAACGAAAACACGTGTTTCCCTAATTTCTCAAGAAGGAGTTATAGCCATTTCTCCGAATCTGCTTTCGTCCACATGCCAAAAAAATGTCTAGCTTTCTCTCCTAAAAACTTTTAGGAGAGAAAGCTAGACGTTTCATTCTCACCGAGGAAAATCTCTCTCTCTCTCTCTCTCTCTCTCTCTCTCTCTCTCTCTCTCTCTCTCTCTCTCCTCCAGCCTATATTTCATTTTGGGTTAACCCTTCTCTTTCCCTGCTTAGTATTAATGTTTAACCACCTCGTCGCCTAAATGTCACACCTCTAATTCCCTATAGTTTTTAGAAGGTTATGTTATATATACAGAAGTAGTAAAACATGATCAGCGACATGTGTCCAGAATGGCAGCTACCGTCTCCTAACAAATAAGCATGTCTAAGTCAGAGGTATATAAGCAGATAAAGCGACTTCAATTAAATCATACAGATGAATTCAGTACCGCAGAAACACGTATGTATCATATGTAAAGGGCAAAGACCAGCTGGCTCCAATTATATGGAAAAGGTAGATTGACATACTGAAATATGGAAAGACGGTGTATAATATATAGAAGTTACAGATACTGGGTTGAATTAGCTTGAAAGTTAAGATTGACATGTTGAAATATGACAAAAAGGAGGTATTATATATAAATGATAGAGAACAGCTGTGTCCAATTAGTGGAGATTAACATGGTGAAATCTGGCGAAAACGATGTCTATGTATAAAAGTTAGAGATAAGCGGGGTTGAATTGTCTTCAAAGGGAGATTGACATGCTTAAATATGGCGGAAAGAGGGTATTATATATATAAAATTTAGAGATCAGCTGTGTCCAATTATCTTGAAAAGGGACATTGACATGCTGAAATATGGACAAAAAGTGTTTATCATATATAAGAGATAACGATCAACTGACCCAGATTATAATGAAGAGGAGATTGACATGTTGAAATATGGTGAAAAGGGGTGATTATATATAAACTTTAGAGATCAGCTGGGTCCAGTTGTCTTGAAAGAATACATTGACATGCTAAAATAGATCGGAAACAGTGTATTATAGATAAAGGTTAGAGATCAGCTGCGTTCAGTCATCTTGAAAGGGGCTATTGATATGCTGACATATGGCGTATAGGGGGTATTATATATAAATGATAGAGAACAGCCGGGTCAAATTGAGCTTGACATGCTGAAATATGGCGAAAAGCGAAGTATTATACGAGTGCGATTGATAAATTGTCGTCTAGATTACGTAAAGATGAAAATAACACTAGCATCTCATTTTAACAGATATATTTATCAAAATTAAGCAAAAATATCTTATAGTATATTTATTCAATAAAGTCGCCATTGGCTTCAACCTAGGCCTACAGTCGACTTCGGAATCTCCTGCCACTCTTCTGGGCGTGTTCTTTGTTTAATGCTGCCATAATCCTCGCCTTTGGTTCATCTTTGTTGGTACGGTCAGAGCGAGATTTCCGAAATGCTGTAGCTTCGTAATCACCATTAGACTCATACAACTCTTTCCGCATCCTCTGCACTGTCCTCAGATTGACTCCTAAACTAGACTGAAGAGACAAATGACGGATCGGCAATTTGTGTAATGGCAAAGTTCTCCCGTGGTGAGGGATCAGAGGGCGAAGTACTGTGAACACGTTACAAAATATACGGACGCAGAGGCTCTTGAAGTGACCTCCATGGGGTAATACGAGATTTAAAACATGCTAGGGCCACGTGGCGTGTGCTGATACCTGGACCATCTCCGACAACCCGTAGAATGTATTCTTCGTGGTCAGATGTACGAGCAGATATCGGTCTTCCTCGAACAAATAGTTTGTGGTGCCACGAATCCTGTCTCAGCAACCTGATGATAAACAGCAACAAAGGTTGGATGACTCGGCTGCCTTCGCTCTGTAAACGCGACCAGCCATGCAGTCTTGCATCTATTATCATTCGCGCGGTCGTATGTAAAAATCATATCTGCCCGCTTATAATATGAATACCCTGCCATTGTTAAACGGAACATTTGTTAGTTAACTCACTACACAATATATACACAATATATATTAAATATGTTAAACGTTGAAGACAGACTAGCCACAAATGTACACGAATGACAAATGTAACCTAGTCTAAATAGCAACACAGCACCATCTACCGTAAACATAGTTAAACGTAATAACTTTTCGTACTGCAGCTTCCGGCGCGAATGCCAAGCAGTACAGCATGACGTGTCCACATTTCTGACGGCGTCAATTGAGTCACTGAGATCTTTTTCTAAGTGTTTCTGTGCGTTACTGATGGAAGATGATAGTTGATATGGGAAACAGACGAGAGACAGTGTCTGTGTGTGTGCGTGGAAGAGAGAGAGAGAGAAGAAAAGGGAGATAACGAGTACATGTCCGTGTACGTGGGTTGATAGGAGGTGGATAGATGATACACATGAGAAATAATGTGTCTGTGTGCGCGAGTGACAGAGAGAGGAGGAGAGAAAGAAAATGAAATAGAAAATGAGTTTATGAGCGTGAGAAGGAGAAATGGAGCAGATAGTTTGTGTGTGTGTGGGACAGAGAAGGAATAGTATGTTTGTGTGCGTGTATATATATATATATATATATATATATATATATATATATATATATATGTCTGTGTGTATGTTTGTGCATATATATATATATATACAAACATACACACACACACACACACACATATATATATATATATATATATATATATATATATATATCGTGTATATATCAGGTCATCCCATAAGTTCTGTCCGAATTTTAACTTTTTGTTAAAATGAACGCTAATTTAAAGAGTATTTTATAATGTCTAATGGAGCTGGGCATTATTTTTATGTTTAGATGCATTTAAACTGATCAAATTTTATTTCAGAGAACAATAAAATTAAGTTTTGTTTGATTAAAACCCTGCTAACATGGAAGTACCCAAGAATCATTTGAGGCTCATAATGCTTTATGAGTTCAAGAAAGGAAACTCATCAGCCGAATCGGCTAGAAACATTCACTCAGTTTATGGAGAAGAATGTGTGAATGAAAGAACTTGCAGAAGACGGTTTGCAAAATTCAGAGGTGGAGATTTCACCCTTGAAGATGAAGATCGAACCGGATGTCCAGTTGAGTTTGATGAAAAGCTTCTTGAAGCAGCCCTTGAAGAAAATCCTGCTTTATCAGTTGAGGAATTGGCAGTGGTTCTCAGTTCAAACCATACAACTGTTCATCATCATCTTCAACAACTTGGAAAAGTTTCTAAACTTGGAAAATGGGTGCCTCATGAATTGTCTGAAATCAACCTCAAATCCCGAGTTGACATCTGCTCTTCTCTCCATTCTCGCCAACTTGTTTCACCTTTTTTGAATAGACTTGTGACTGGCGACGAAAAATGGATCTTTTATCGAAATGTTAAACATCGTAGACAGTGTTTTGGTAAAGGGGAAAGACCTCAGCCACAGCTGAGAAGGGAACTTCATAGGCAAAAACTGACATTTGTGAGTTCTTCGAATCAAAGCCAAAAGAATTTTACAGTAATGGAATTAGTAAGCTTGTTAATAGATGGAAGGAAGTCATAGATAATCAGGGAAAATACATTGTTGATTGAATCTGTAATTAAATGTAACATTTGGTCACTTGTTTTCTTTATTCAAAATTCGGACAGAACTTATGGGATGACCTGATATATATATATATATATATATATATATATATATATATGAGATAATCGTACGTGTATGAGTGTAAGAGAGAGAGAGAGAGAGAGAAATATATGTGTGTGTAAGAGAGAGACGGAAAGCGTGTGTGCACATGTAAGCATGTGTGCGTACATGAGAGGGACGAAAGACGATAGTGTGTGTATGTCTGTTCGTATTAGAGAGAGCGTGTCGTTGTGTATGTGAGCGTGTTTCAGTTTGTGTGTGGTGATGGGGTGTGCGACTGTGTGTGTATGCGTTAATATAAGTATGTTTCCTCCTCAACGACTTCTCATCAGGTTTCCTTCTCGGCTTCTACGAAGTAAATAACGAGCCCCATCCGACCAGCCACTGGTATGGATCCCCAGGCCGCGTAGCAACTAAATCTTTGTTCCAGTTTTCTGAAGGCATATCCTTAAGAACCGGTGCAAGCAACCACAATGACCCGGCTGTAGGTTCTTAGTCCGCAATTGATAAGATTCGAAAATACATCCGAAATCACAAGCAAAAAAAAAAAAAAACAGACTCAAATGAAGCACTAAAATAATGAAGACAAAATATTCGATACAAATTGGCGGGAAAAAGCAATGGGCAGAAAAAAAATAGCCTCCATTGCTTGGCTGAAGCAGATAACGCAGACTGACAGGCAATTCACTGGTGACTGGGCAATTAGAACATGCCTCTATCGATCTGTAAATGTATCGAGCGATCAAGTAACCTTACTAAGCAGACAGCTGTATAAATTTATATAATCCGAATTCTGTAATCCGACACCCTTGGATTCAGACCACTGCTGGACAACAAAAATGGCGGATGAAAGAAATTACCCCTAAAAAAGCAATATAGTCTTGCCAGCAGTGTGTAAATTACTCCTCGGGGCAGTTTGTAACACATCTATTTATCATCTCTCAGTTGCGCCTCTGTCTTTGGGCAGAGTGCTCACAGGGGCGACTCCGTCAAAGGATAGAGTCACAAATGAGAAAAACCCTCTCATTGCACCAGAGAGAGAGAGATTGGTGCTCGCACCGAGGCCAGCGTAAACGACGGTTGCGAGCAATTTTTGTTCCTCGCTGAGTCGGGAGAGTAGTAGAAGTTACGAATACTTTCAAAATTTGGGGTAACAAAACATCCCATGTGACTAACGTAGAATCAAAACAGGAAATGATACAATCATTAATGCTTTCAAACAAGGTTTTTTTTATTGTTTCATACAAAAAAAGGTAACAAAAATACTAAAACCAAAAAATAATATATACTTACTATCCTGAATGGATAAATAGGCAGTTATATATAAGAAATGAGAAAGACCGTATCACCAAAACACTCTCCTGCTGTTGGCTGCTGCGGAAATTAATAAGCTGTTATGGTCCGGTTCCTTGTACCACGGTGATAGCCCAAGGTAGAACCAATAAAGAAGAACTCGAACACAGGTATGGAATAACACAGATATATTACAAACAAGAATATATACAGAGAAGTAGAAGTGTTAGTATGAGCAATCAGGTTTAGTAGAGAGAACAATGTAGTCTCGACCAGTATCACTATTCCAATGTCTTGCAGTAATTGTCTGAACGCGACTCTGTTTCGGACTGCCTCGACTCTTGGCTCGACTTGAACTACTGACTCCTTCTTTGCCTCCCCTGAGGCGCAGTATTTATTTTGGAATAGTCCATTATTATTATTATTATTATTATTATTATTATGGGTAAGTTCCCATAACATAAACAAAGTGTGATGCTCAACAAACTAATATCAGCTGATTCCAAAAATGTACTATATAGATCATGGATGTTGCCAGACTATGGAATGTCAATTTAAAGAGGTCAGACTGTAGATGAACTTTTCTTAGCAAACAAAAATTTGTACTGCTTCAAATCTGCACCTGGGGGCAAAAGCCCGTACCTTGCTATACTTCTGGTTATAAGTAATTTCTTCAGCAATCAATATGGATACACCATTCTAACTAGAATTCGGCCTCTTAATCTGGTATCTTTGGGACAAGACCAATACTTGAGCACATAAATCACCCCCTAAAAAAAAACCTATGTAAATATAGTCTTACTAGCTCATTCCCCATATCTATTATCAAAGGTCGAACAACGCTTAAAACAAGAAATGAAACAGTCATTAATGTTAACGGACGAGGTTTTTTTTTATCGTTTCATAGTATACAACGGCAAAAAAAAAGACTAAAACCAAAAAATAATATATACTTACTATCCTTAACGAACAAATATGCAGCTATATATAAGAAATGAGAAAGACCGTATTACCAAAACACTCTGCTGCTGTTGACTGCTGCGGAATGTTGTAAACAACATGTGGCGCTGCCCCTGTAGCCGCTCAACGAACTAAAAGTAGCTGATTTTAAAATGAGAATTACAGTACGAGAGAGCACTGGATTAAAAGTTTTTACTAAACAACATATTTCCAGCCATATCAACATAACGGTATACGATATCAGCGATGGCGTCAATGAATGCGTATGGCCTATTCTCGAGTTTACGGACTGAAGGTCAATATAGTCGACCTTCAGTCCGGAGAAAATTTGCTTTAGCCTTCGATTAAAATAGTAATCCGTGACACGCACGGTAAAAGAAGCCGAAAGAATAGAAAATAATTTCTGCCTGAAATTCTGACATGACTTATCCTTATTTAGAGTCGCACATGAAGAAGTCATGGATAGCATCTCGGACTGTGGAATCGGAGTGCCGTGTTCGAATTCCAGTCGAGTTCGTTATATTCACACGTGAAAATACCCTTGGTAAATGTATGAGTCCATCTTTTCTCTAACGTGGGTCTTACAGCCTTGGCTGGCAACAGGAGTAGGAGAAGGAAATCTCTGAATTCAAAGCATCCGACTATGGGTTAAATAACCCCATCAACCCGTAATTGGCCAAGCGTCGTAAGTATGGCTACACTCCTGAAGACATGGTCAATCGGAAACGGGTTCTTTCAACAGGAGTGAGAAGGCTCTGGATTTGGATCCAGTACGCCCTGAGAATAATTAATGTCTTCATCTTTGTTGTTCTATTCACAGCGTTACGGTAGCTGCACTCTCCAGCCTTCTTCAGGTACCTGTCGATTCGGTAAACTTTCAAGTAACTGAACCCTTTATTTCATCTTCAGGAGTAGACTATTCTCAATTAATCTATTGAACATGTTTCGGGATATCTTCTTTTTTTTCTTTTCCTTTTTATTTATTTTTTTTACCAAACCATTTCACCCCGATTAAGGCAATAAAGCCAATACGACGCAAGGGGTTAGTACATCTGAAAAAAAAAATATGAGAAAAAAAAATAGGAAAGAAAACAATTTTATCTTTATTAATTGACTTTTAAATTTACTGAGCCAAAGTTTTATTTCAATACCGTCAACTTTGTGGAAGATGCCCCTGCGTGGATAATTCCACGAGTACTACACTCTTGATCTCGTCAAGTCTAAGGTTAATCATTATCTATCCAAGCTTATGGCCATATCACGTCGTAACACCGTCTCTCGGACAATCACCGAACTTAAGCAACGTCGAGCCTGGTCAGTACCTAGTTGGGTGACCGCTTAGGAATACCAGGTGCTGTAAGGTTGTGTGTGCGTGTGTTATAATTGGCTTGCGGTCACATCACCTTGAAACACCGGTTAACCGTATGAGTACCGAAAGTTAAGCAACGTCGAGCCTGGTCAGAACCTAGATGGGTGACCGATTGGGAATACTAGGGTGCTATAAGTTTGGATGTGAAAGTGGTGTAATAGATAACAGCTTTGATTTACAAATCGGACAGCTCTAGTCGTGTTCACTATATTCCCTTACGCGTAAATACCCTTGGGCAAAGTAGGAATCTACCCATTTCCCCCTCCTCGCTATGGGTTAAATAGTAAAACTTGTATCAGTAAGTCATTACTATCTCCAATTTTTTTAAAAACTAATAACGTTTTCTGGCTTTAAATTACCTACAAAATATTGATAAGCTGTAAAACATTAGGTGGTTAATTGCAAGATAGAAGTTGCAAGTTTTGCTTTTATTTTAATGTATTTAGCGCTTAAAGGTGATTTTCGGTTTTCCGACGTAGGAAAATCGTTTCAGTTTCGTGGTCTGTTGGGTAAATATTTTATAAGAAGCGCCCAGTAACTTACCAGTTATCAGCGCTGAAAATGAAATCACCGAACCGAATTCATATCCCCGCCTAGTTTTTTGTGTACACCTTCGCATTGTTTTGGGGAAAAGGTATGAATACATCTCTTCTCCCCACCAGATATGGGTTAAACAGCAGAGTAGAGTGAGCGCAAGAGTCCAAGTCAACAAATTCTGAAAGAAAATAGATATTAAATAAGAACAATCTGGGGAGAGAGATATGACCGCTGCTATCTGCCGCTGTTGGTAGCATATAAATCGCTGCTGTCTGCCACATGGCGAGGAGGGCGGCTAGACCTCTAGCAGTCAAAGGGGCGGATGAACCTTCTTGTAGTGTCAACGGTTATCTAGCCTAATGAAGAGACGCGGCTCAATAGTATGCAGCCAGTGAGGCCATGATACGGCTTTGCTGGGTGGAGAGCTTCTCAGGCTGGAGTGCTTCCCCGATCGAAATCAACGGCCACGTATCCATGACCAAGGCTACAATTCAAGGTATGTGTTGGGGTGCATTTGCTGTGGTTGAACATGAAGAGGGATGGATTCTGCCAGGTTTAATTACTATCTAGTTTTGAAACCAAAAGTGCAGAGGGAATTGGTTAGAGACTCAGTTGCGTAACGAACTTCCGACTACTCTCAATCAGGAGACTGACAACGCTGTTGCTGCTGCGGCTGCTCCTGCTACGGCTGCTGCTGCTACGGCTGCTGCTGCTACGGCTGCTGATGATGCTGTTGCTGCTGCTGATGATGATGATCATCATTTTCCATCTAATTTATGAGAATGAATGATTCCTGATATAATGCATTCTACTAACTATGCGTGCTCTTTGCAAAACGCTTCGTCCTGAGTATGACGATAAATGACATCCGACAGAGGAACGTGGAACCCCCTCTTAACTATTGTTGTTCTCAGGTCCAACCCTAATCCGGGGTGGTAGCATCGGTTAGGGTCGAGCCTGGTCGAGCAAATAGTGAACCCCAAACAAAATTGAACAATACGATTTTATAATAAAATGACCCACAATACAAAATAACTCTCAATGCAACACACACACACACAAAAAAAATACATTTTTATAGTAAAATTACCAACAATACATTTTATGACCTACAATTATATATCTAAAAATATTCCTTTACCCTAAAAGTATAAAATTATGTAGAAAATATCTGTCGATGAAAGCATAAGATTACGTAGAAAATATTTCGGTTTCGGCATGAAATAACCCACAGAGGTATTGATATGTCGCTGAACAAAATCAATTAACCAACTTATAAAATGCTGCTTTGAAAGCAATGTTTGTTGATTGTGTTGACCGATAAAATTGCATTTCTTAGTCGTGTTTGTGCATAAGATTCGATATAATAATTAGTCACGAAGAAAGCAATTTAACCAAACATATGCACTAGCACACATATCTACAACTTTACATCAATAAGTGCACAGTCTTATAAACGATGAAGAGTACATATTTTACACAACTAATACGTTTATAAATTTCTTCTTTTTTGTCAATGCACTTAATTCACTGATGAATATTAATCCAAGGGGTATACAGTCAAAATTATAGAGTCATTATAAACTTTATGATCTTTCTTGTTGATGGCGTTATAACAACTTTGGCGTTAAGTGTAATTGGCCATTGTCGAGAATCATTCGCAAAATTTGCAATAAACAATAAGAGAACCGAGCAAAATAGTACTAAGCCAACAATATATACGCAAGACAAAACTAAGCCAACAATATATAGGCAAGACAAAACTAAGCCAATAATGTATAGGCAAGACAAAACTAAGTCAACAATATATACGCAAGACAAAACTAAGCCAACCAAGACAAAATAAGCCAATAATGTATAGGCAAGACAAAACTAAGTCAACAATATATACGCAAGACAAAACTAAGCCAACAATATATAGGCAAGACAAAACTAAGCCAATAACTATAAAGACAAAACTAAGTCAACAATATAACGCAAGACAAAACTAAGCCAACAATATATAGGCAAGACAAAACTAAGCCAATAATCTATAGGCAAGACAAAACTAAGTCAACAATATATACGCAAGACAAAACTAAGCCAACAATATATAGGCAAGACAAAACTAAGCCAATAATGTATAGGCAAGACAAAACTAAGTCAACAATATATACGCAAGACAAAACTAAGCCAACAATATATAGGCAAGACAAAACTAAGCCAATAATGTATAGGCAAGACAAAACTAAGCCAACAATATATAGGCAAGACAAAACTAAGCCAACAATATATAGGCAAGACAAAACTAAGCCAATAATATATAGGCAAGACAAAACTAAGTCAACAATAAACTAAGACAAAAACTAAGCCAACAATATATAGGCAAGACAAAACTAAGCCAATAAAAGGCAAGACAAAACAATCAACAATATATACGCAAGACAAAAACTAAGCCAACAATATAAGACAAAACTGCCAATATAAGACAAAACTAAGTCAACAATATATACGCAAGACAAAACTAAGCCAACAATATATAGGCAAGACAAAACTAAGCCAATAATGTATAGGGACAAAACAAGACAAAACTAAGCTCCGCCACAATATATAGGCAAGACAAAACTCCGCCAACAATATATAGGCAAGACAAAACTAAGCCAAAATAAATAAGACAAAATAAAAAAATAAGATAAAAAGTTCACAAAACAAGAATGGTGTTAATACACAAATGGGTTACAGTCAAGTGATTGTAGGGTTTTGACTTCAAGGCAAGGAAGAACAAAAAAGATGGCGGATGAGACCGAGAATTGCTCAAAGCATGCATCTGTACGGTTTTTATATATATATATATATATATATATATATATATATATATATATATATATATATGAACTAGCTTAAAAGCGACTCGAACTTTTTGACAATATTTACATTCATTAAGTCCAGGCAAGATGTATGCATACAGGAAGAACACAATAAAAATCTAAAATACCTTCTCAGACTTGTACAACCAACTATTTGCTAACTAGCTTAAAAGCCACCCAATCGGGCGGCATTTAAGCTAGAATGATCTTTAAAGGAGGGATCATAATTTATTCATATATATATATATATGTGTGTGTGTGTGTGTGTGTGTGTGTGTGTGTGTGTGTGTGTGTGTGTTTGCGCATTTTAAAATTTGTCAAAAATGTTTCTTTTTCTTTGATTTTTTATCAAACAATCATTAAATAAGCCTCTCAAAAAACAAAAAATGTTTAACTAAAAAAAAACATTAAAAACATTTTTTAACTAATTTAATACACCTCTATATGGTCACCATTAGTGGCACAAAACACATCAAAACGATACTCGATTTCTTGCCATGTTCGCTGTAGGATAACCACATCAATGGTGGCAATGGCATCAGTGATCTTTTCCTTTAGATCAATGATGTCCTGTATCTTTGTTCGATACACGATATCTTTAACATAACGCCATAAATAGAAGTTCTGTAGTTTCGCTTAGTCTGCGTATCCGATTTTGTTTCAATAAACCGTGGCACGCATTGTGCGTTTTATTATGGAGTAGCCATTTTTAGGAGTTCATTTGACAGTAACTCTTTCTTCAATAGGAGACCTTAAATCCACAAATGCAATGTGATTAAGCACTGTGTCCAGATAACAAATCATCATTTGCCTTTGTAATATATATTTTTAAACTGTAAAGAGACTTTATCAACACCCTGTATTTTCCTGACAAAAGAAGAACGATCTAAGTTTCAGTAACATTATATATCGTAAAATAGATAAAACGTTAGTAAGGCATAAAAATTAATATAAAATAAAAAGAATTCAAGTGGAATGATATCTGGTGAACAAGATGGCCAGAGAATTGTGGGGATTGTATATCTCTATCTATAAAAGGCAGGATGTGTGTGTGTGTGTGTGTGTGTGTGTGTGTGTGTGTGTAACGAATGCACGTCCGCAATTTTCGACGGATTTGCACCAAAATTTACATGCACATGCTCCAAGTTAGCGGAAAAGCCAAGACCGACTTTGAATTTCCCAACTCCCATCGATAGTGGAAATAATCGATTTTTTCATGCTTCTACGGCAGTTTTCATGTAGTTTGAGGCCATTTTGTACTGGCCACAGTGAGAGCCAATAGCTGGCTGCCACAAATAGGCAGGAAGATTCTATTGGCCAGCGTGAGAGCCAACAGCTGACTGACATGAATGTTAACTAGCATGCTAGCATGCAAAAAAATCGATAGCTACATTCGTCAAAAGTGGGAAAAATTTAAATCTGCATGGCACTTTACTCCAATTGGCTCATTCGCTTGCTTAAACTCAACGTTGATTCGGATTCCGCAGAACTGGGTTGGGTGTGAAAAAAGTATATGTTGTTAACATTCTTTTTCATTCGGTTTTTCCAGTTATGAGTCCTTTTTTAAAGCTGATCGTTTTGTGTTCATTTTGTTTAGTTCTTTTTTCGTAACAGATTTAATGTTTAGTATAGAGCTTAGAAAATATTTGCAGTGTGAGATAGGCAAGAAGTAAGGCATGTAGCAACATCAGCACGGCAAAGGGCACTCTTTTAAAGGCAAGGAAGGGCAAAAATATTTTAAGTCAAGTGATAGCGATTGCTGTATGAGTCGTAAGATTTTTTAATCAAGCACGGGCAACGCCGGGCCATGCTGCTAGTTGATAAAATAAAAAATTAAAAAAAATAAAAATAAAATAAAAAGAAGAATCTCCCAGGTTGCCCCCGACAGGAAGAACAAATGGCACATGCGTGAAAAAAGAGGGGCTTCCTGGCGCCAAAGACAAACTAGAAGAATCGTTCTCTTTTTTCCCCCTTTGAACTTTCAATGAGTAAACACGCGTCTTTTGCTCCAACAGACCGTTGCTATTGTAATAAAGTTCCTGAATTCATTTCCATTGTCTCTGCCTCCTCCTTTTTACCTTTTATTTCAGGAACAGCAAGAATTCAATGTGGTTTTAGAGTTTGAATAGAGTAAGCCAAGAATTATAATCTCTCTTATTTTGTTCCATCCCTTCCAATCCACATCTCTGGAAATGTTAGGTGTGCATTTAACAGTCTCTCTTTCATCAACAGGAAACCTGAAATACACGAATGCAATGTGATTAAAAACTTTGATAACTTCTGAGTACATACAACAAATCTTATTAAGATATCTCATCACTTGCCTTTGTAATATATTTTTTTGAAATTGTAAAGAGACTTTAAGGACAGCCTGTAGATTCGAGCATCGAAGACTCAACTAAATTTTCAGCAATGTGTCTTACTAGATCCAAAAATCGTTGCAAAAATTGCTTCAGTTAATATCTAAATATAGAAAAAGTTTTCTTTTCTCTTTTTAAGACTCAGATCATGTTCTATAACATCGTTTATAACCATTAGGTCTGAAGTAGAAATATATAATTATCGAAAGAAAGCCTCTGTGTATGTTCAAAGTCCCGGATAAACCAGCCTGTAAAACGATATAACTAACGTGTATGTTTCTCGCAACGCATATGTTCACAAAGGTGCGTACACGCAAACACAAAAAAGACGCACACATATCAAACTTTCGTCTTCTTAATGTGTGCCGGTCGCTGCAGGATAGGAACTCAGTGCTTAGGTCAACTCGACCAGACAGTGATTATAAGACTTGTCTTCTATTTCCACTTCCGAAAACCAAAATATGATTTTTCATGTCGACTGATTAGGAATCGCCAAGTTGCGGGCCAAGTCTTTTGTGAATGTTTTATTTTCATCTTTCTTCTTTTATTTATTCTTTTTTTTTCCCACCGGATGGTGGGGTATATTTTCAAAGCTCAGTTACGATATTTAATGCTAATTACGAATTTAACACACACAGACACACACACACGCATATACACGCGCGCACACACACACACACACATATATATATATATATAAAATATATATATATAATATATATATAAAATATATATAAATATATATATATATATATATATATATATATATATATATATATATATATATATATATATATATATATAAAAAATATATATATAAAATATAGACATAAAAAATAAAAACAAATGAAAACTACAGACAAAAGTTCATTCATCTTTGTAGTTCACTGCTAACAGCAAGCAGAAAATATTTTTCTCCTGATGATGGCCATGTTGGTCGAAACTAGTCGAGGAATCTGAATGAAATAATAATAAAAACGAAGGAATATTAATATACAACCCAGTGTATGTGAAGATTTTAATTTTTAATATCTTTTATTGTTCAAATATATATATATATATATATATATATATATATATATATAAGATTTGTGATTTGTTTGTAGGGCTTAAACATTGAGAGCTGTTGGTTTTACAGCTCTCGTGAAATAAAAATAATTACCTATGGGATTTTAAGTGTTTGATATTCTTGCTCTGTCCTTTGACATAGAGCTCTCCTTGGATCTATTTCCACCTAGAAATTCCATACGGATTACCATATTATATCATTACCACACACAGACAAACACAGACATACACACACATATATATATATATATATATATATATATATATATATGCGTGTCTGTGTGTGTTAAATTCGAGTTTTGAAAATAAATCCCACCAATCGGAGGGGAAAAAGAAGAAATATATGTCAATATGGAGGCACGGTGGAGTAATAGATAGCGGCTTGGATTGAGGAATCGGAGAGCCATTACATTCACTTACGTGCTAATACCCTTGGGAAAGGTGTGAATCCTCTTCTTCTCTCGAGTTATGGGTAAATAGTAGGACAGACTGGGCTCTATAGCCTTGGATGGCAACTAGTCTAGGGGAAGGACAATTCTGAATTCAAAATCCTGCGGAGGGTCGTTTGGGGACCCTGTTGCACGTTGTGCACCAAGTCTCTGTATTTGGCCCTTCAAAAAGTGTGGATGGTTCTGCACAAAACCATCACCACTATAATCAAATCTCATGTGCTGGTATCGGGCTGTCAGTTTCCTAGGAACTGATCTGCTTGACCCTCATACGTCGAAAATCGACGGGAGAGTCGTATATATATATATATATATATATATATATATATAACCGCATGGGTAAATATAGGTAGGTATAACTTGTTTTCAATCTGAAATGTTGATCTAGGTCAAACTTCAAATTCAAAACCAAATACAATTCATTTAAACATTTTAACGTGTTTATTTGCATATTTAAATGCTCCTATATAAGGCTCTTATTTCATTTTACTTATTTTTCTTATTTTATTTAAAATTATTTTCTTTCTATTGATATGTATTATTAATATTATTATTAGTAATAGTAGTACTTTATCTTATTTTGTTTTATATTATATTATGTTATTTTATCATTAGTTTTAGTTAGTTTAGTAATATTATTAT
>CAHIKZ030000875.1:675000-677500 GCA_903632075.3 Acanthosepion pharaonis
ACCATAATAAGAAAAAGAAGATCTAGAAAGGTTATTTGGTTCACTCCCCCTTTCAATGTTATGGTCAAAACTAAGTTAGGGCGTATATTTATTAACCTAATCAAAAACATTTCCCCAACCCTGAAACTAACCCACTTAGTAAAATATTTAATCCTAATACCCTTAAATTAAGCTATAGTTGTGCTGATAACCTAGAGCAGATAATTAAAAAACATAACAACATAGTCTTTAACAAGTATAGAATTCAAAAGGCTTGACTAATCAACAGGTTACTAACTGCAATACTAATTATAAGAATACAAATAACAACTTATGTAATTGTAGGAATCCGAATAATTGTCCACTACAAAATAACTGTGGGATTACTTCTGTAGTCTATCTTGGTACTATTTCAACAATTGAAAATCCAAATATAAAGAAGTTTTACATTGGTTCTACTATGAAAAACATTCAAGGAACGCTGGCGGGGGCATATGCAATCCTTTAATCACAGTGAATATAGGTACATGACTTCATTATCCAAGTATTTTTGGAATCTAAAAGATAAGAACAAAACACCTACGATTAAATGGAGTTTGGTTACGAAAGCTCGTACATGTAACTCCCTATATACCCCATGTTACCTATGCCTTAATGAAAAAATTGAAATTATTAGATTTAAAAACAAGGCTGATCTCTTAAATCAAAGATATGAACTGACAGTAAATTGTAAACACCGTTATAAATTTAACTTAGTGTAGGGTCGTATACTTTAAATGATAATGATATGTCGCTGTATTTTTAATAGATTAGTATTTTTATAGCATAATGGTCATACTTACGATAAGTGTGTATTGTTTACCTGCATAGTGTTATCAGTGTTGGTGTAAATATATATATATTTATTTATGTGTTGGTTAGAGTATTTGCACTGAGGAATGTGTAGGTTGGTGTATAAATGTATTTATGGTTTTTTTTTTTTTTTACATGTGAGGTGTATATGTGGGTATGTATGTATGTATATATATATGTGAGTGTGTGTATATATATATATATATATATTATGGGAAGGTAAGGTAGATTATGAGAGAAAAGGTTAATAATTATTACTGTATATGTGTATGTGTGTGCTATATATGTATGTGTGTATGGGTGTGTATATATGTATGTATTTGTGTGTGTATGTGTGTATATGTATGTATGTATGTATGTATGTAGATATATATATATATATGTATATATATATATATATATATATATATATGTGTGTGTGTGTGTGTATATGGTTGGATATATATATATATATGTATGTATATATGCATATATATATGTATGTGTGTATATGTATGTATGTGTATATGTGTATGTGTATGAGTATGTACAGGTATGTATATGATTAAATCACGGCAGTATAATGGTTGGCCAGCATGGTTCACTAGATTGGGTGCGACTGAGTAATGAGTTCGTTCCTCACTGGATGCCCCTTGATTTCAGCTTTGGTCTAATGATATATTTGTATATATATATGTATGTGTATGTGTGTATGTATGTGTATATATATATATTGTGTGCATATATATATATATATATGTATATATATCTGTATGTCCTATTTTATTGTGTATGTGTATTTATATTTAAGTATATTTCTGTTTGTATGAATGTGTTTATATATTTGTATGTTAACTATATGTATATTGCTGTGTGTTGGTGTTTGAAGGTATATTTATGTATCTATATGTTAGTTCGTTTATATATGTATTTGGTTGAAAGTTGTTTTGTATTTTATGTATGCATGTATATATGGGGTGGTTGTTATTGTATTAGATATATTTATGTATATATATATGTTTATTTGTAGATATGTATGTATGTGTGTATATATATTTATGTATGTTTGTGTATATATATATATAGGTGTGTGTGTTGGAACCTACTATGTATGAGTTTGTGTGTATGTGTAGGTATGGAAACTTTGGTATATCATGACTGTTTTTTATATATCTAAGTATGTGTGCATAAAAAGTCTATGTGTGTATATATGTGTGTGTATTTAGGTTTATATGTATATGTACGTACATATGTACTTGTTATCATAGATATGTATATGTACGTATATGTTTATGTTTATATATTTATTTGTGTGTATTTCTGTACGTATATGTATGTATGAAATATATATATATATTTTTTTTTTTTTATATGTGTTAATTTTTTTTTGCGTGTATATATATATATATATATATGTATATATTTGTGGATTTCTTTATCCTGTTTTTTCTTTTGCCAAATATATAATGAAAACTATTATCAACTTATATGATTAATAATATATATATATTTTTATTGATATTTATTGTTTTAGAGTTTTTCGTTTTAATATATTAAATAATATTATTTTAAACATTTTTATCTTTATATATTTGCTCCCTTAAGTTTATAATTCAATAAGTGGTTAGCATTTATTTAAGTCTGAAATATTTACTGGTTATGATTTCTCAATGTCTATGCCATTGTGGAT
>CAHIKZ030000875.1:682500-695576 GCA_903632075.3 Acanthosepion pharaonis
TATTGCATTTAAATGCATTTCTAATGATTTTATTATTGAAATCCACTTTAAATAATCTATAAATGCTTTGGGAATGGAATGATTTTACTGGAAAAATGCTTTTAAAATCGGGACGGAAAGGATTAATGCAAACGTCACTAAGAGTAAAATTCTCATTTGTTATTATTAAATATTTATACCTACTACGCTAGCAATATTATCACGAGTTTTCAAGAACGTGCTAAAACGTCAATGTATATTTATTTGTATTTATACAGCTCTTAATGAAAACTGTCATTTTGTCTTCGTCAATAAGCGAACATCAATGTCGATAAATATATAAAATAACACAACATCGACGCGGTATTAGCTTGAAAATTTTTAGCCGAACTAGAATGAATTGATCTAATGTCGAAGCTTGCTTCTCAGGTGTCTGTCTCTGCAGGCTATCGATCATTTGGGCAAGTGTCAAAAGGAATGGTATTTATAAACAATGTGCATGTTGACAGCAGCTACTAACGAGGTAAAAGAAATTACGGACAGTCTCGTCTGTCAATATCCCGTCGTCGATTAGGATTTAACCAGGGTTTTCTCTTGAAATCACTTTTTGCTAGATAGATGAACAGACATGAAAAGTAATTGTTCTCTTTTTTATATTCAAACCCAGTAAAAACCGTCATCAATTAAGAGAAGAAAAAAAGTAGATTGGATTACGGCTTACGGCTATATCACGTTGAAACACGGGTTCTCGTACGATCATCGAAGTTAAGCAAACTCGAGCCTGGTCAGCACTTAAATGAGTGACCGCTTGTAAATATCAATGGTCGCAAACTTGGATGTGTGGGTAGTACAATGGGCTCACCGCTATATTACGTTGAAACACCGATTTTCTTACGATAAGAGAAGTTAAGCAAACTCGAGCCTGGTCAGTACTTTGGGATGAGTGACCGCTTGAAAATATCAATGGTCGCAAACTTGGATGTATGGGTAGTACAATGGGCTCACCTTTATATCACGTTGAAACACCGATTTTCTTACGATAAAGAAGTTAAGCAAACTCGAGCCTGGTAAGTACTTAGATGAGTGACCGCTTGAAAATATCAATGGTCGCAAACTTAGATATATGGGTAGTACAATGGGCTCACGGCTATATCACGTTGAAACACCGATTTTCTTACGATAAGAGAAGTTAAGCAAACTCGAGCCTGGTCAGTACTTAGATGAGGACCGCTTGAAAATATCAATGGTCGCAAACTTGGATATGCGGGTAGTACAATGGGCTCACCGCTATATTACGTTAAAACACCGATTTTCTTACGATCAAAGAGCCTGGTCAGTAAGATGAGGAGCTTGAAAAATCAATGGTCGCAAACCTGGATATCGGGTAGTACAATATAAATACGTTAAAACCGCTGATCAGAAATACCATGGGCTGCAAGCTCTGATGTGTATATAAAAGAAATACCATGGGCTTGATGTGCTAAGTTACAATGGCCTTACGGCTATATCACGTTGAAACACCGATTTTCTATACAATCACCGAAGTTAAGCAATCTGGAGCTTGGTCAGTATCTAAATTTATGACCGCTTGGAAATACCGGCGGCTGTAAACTTGGATGTGCTGGTGGTAAATGGGCTTACGGCCGTATCACGTTTAAACACCGATTCTCTTACGATCACCGAAGTTGGGCAACCCGAGCCTGGTTAGCATCTAGATGGATAACCGCTTGGCAATTCAGGGGTGGAAGCTTGGGTATATCGGGTGGTGTAACGGATAGCCGCCTGGAATGAGAAATCGGAAAACTGAGTTTGAATTCCAGTCTAGTTCGTTACATTTAACTACGCACAAAATGTTTAGCATTATTTATATTCTTTTTTATCAGATGAATCTATAGCCACAGTAGTCTCTCGTGAGTTTATCTTGACTATTGTATGACGTACACCATTGTAAAAATTAATTGAAACAACCGCTTTATTTTCCTTTCATTCACCATATAGTCAGTTTTAGACCCACTGGAGTGATAGGGTGCAATCGATTTCTATTTTTTCCTAAGGTTAGTTGGTGAAGTGGTGTGCAGTAATATGAATCTATTTTCGGGGTATATGATGAAATTTGTTTGGCCTTGAAAAATATTGCATCATCCGTGATTGCATCAGATTTTTATCACGCCCGGATACTATTGTCTCGACTGTTGATTAGTTGTCCTACAGCCATTGTCTGCGATAGACGCTACTCCAAGGAAGCGTACAAAAATTGTAACGCTCCATAAACACATTGGCAAGCCTTAACTATGAGTCAATCAAAGTACTATATACAAGCCCGGAAACTCTCTGATTTAAATCCAATCGAGAATCTGTGGTCAATTTGCAAGGAACGACTTCGTGGAATGGACATATAAAGTACTAACATGTGCACTGGGTCATGTTTCATTATAAAAAAATCCGAAAAAAATTAAATAATAACGGAATTATTCGTTTTGTTTCAATTAATTTACACAAGGGTGTGTGTGATCATAGCCCTCTACATCTTCCTGTATAATTAATTTACACAAGGGTGTATGTGTCGGGTGTAGAATAGTGTCTTAAACAAACATGAAGATAATGGGACAAAGGAGAAACGCTTTTTTTTTTAACGACGTTTCGCCAACGTTTATTAGGTCAGAATGAATGTGCTTAAGACAATAAATTAAATTACATTATCAGATCCGATGAACAGTAAGTGCTTTGTTTTATTTTATTTTATTAGCGCTGTTGGCTTTTCTTGAATTTTAAGTTAAACCGTTCTCAGTAGACATCTGTGTTTTCTCTATTAGATAAAAAATTTTTTTTACAAAAAGACTATATGAGCCTCGCAAATATATACTGCATAACAATTTTTTTAAGTTTCTGAGTTTTTCACACAGCAGTCGAGATTATCCCAAAAGAAAAATAGCCAAAAAAAAAAAAAAAAAAAGAATGGATGACAGACGAAATTCTCGACACGATGAAAAAGTGACAAAAAGCAACCTGGTCCTTGATCAGTACTTAAATTATGTGACCGCTTGGAAATAGCAGGCGCTGTAGGCTTTGATGTGCTGGTGATACCATGGGCTTACGGCCATATCACGTTGAAACACCGATTCTCTTACGATCACCGAAGTTAAGAAACCTCAAGTCTGGTTAGTACCTAGATGGGTAACCGTTTGGTAAATCCAGGGGCTATAAACAAACATTAAGATAATGTTTTTAACGACTTGTTTCGCCAACGTTTATTAGGTCGGAATAAAAGATAGTGAAAATGCTTAAGACGGGTAATATATTAAATTATCTTATAAGACCCAATGACCAGTAAGTGTTTTGTTTTATTTTATTTTATTAGAGCTGTTGGCATCTGTTGGGTTTTAAATTAAACCACTCAAGCATATATCTGTATTTTTTCTATTAGTTTGTATACTGCATTGTGTAGCTATTGCTTTTGCGATCATCATCGGTGATACTGTGTAAGGTCCTGGTCTTAGGTTTATTATCAAAAATTGTGAGATTACACACTCGTAATATGTTAAATAATAGTTTCAGATTATTATTTTTTAGTGGCAGTGTATTTGGCTCAGACCTTCTGAGGCTGACCTTAAGGTTTGATGGTAGATAAAATAGAGATGTCGATTTTCATTGGCTGAGCCGAACGTGGGAATGTTAGAGTTAGAAAGTATTTTCAGGGAGTTAAGTTTTACACGTGGTTATTTCGCGTCTCAGGGAAACTTGTTCCCCAGTGGCGGGGAGAGGGCTGACAGAGCGACCTGACTGGCTAGTTAAAAAATGTACCCGTCGACGTGTTTAATAAAATAGATAAGTTTAAAATCTCTTTTGTTGAAGTTTTCATTTTATCTCCGAGCTAAAAACTAACTAGCGATCATCCGGCCGAGAGAAGAAAGAGAGGGAGACAAATTTATTATGATCGCCTCGAGACCGTCACCCAGCACCCACTTCGAACAAGGAAGAGTATAAATTTTGCTTATTTGGCGCAGTGATATTGCAGTGTATGCTGGACAATCTCCCACAGATGAGTAAAGAATTAGAGACAACAGTAACGTGGCTTCAGAAGGATACTGGAAATTTCATGGACGGGTCTAATAAGCAACAAGGAAGACTTTAGAAAATTGCAACAAAAAGAAAACTTATGCCCAGAAATCAGGCAAAGAGAGCTTCAATTACTTGGACACCTGCTAAGTGTTATATAATAGTTTCAGACTATTATTTTTTTAGTGGCAGTGTATTTGGCTCAGTCCTTCTTAGGCTGACGTGGGGTCAGCTGGTAGACATAATAGGGATGTCGATTTTGATTGGCTGATCCGAACGTGGGAATGTTAGAGTTAGTGTTTTCACTGAGTTATTTTTTCCCGTCGAAGAATGCAGACGTGTTAATTCCGTGGTTGAAACTGCTGCCCAGTGGGGTGGGCTAGCAACCACACTGGCTAGTTAGAAGATGTACACGTCGACGTCTTTAATAAAATAGATAAGTTTTCAAATCCCTTTTATTTGAAGTTTTCATTTTATCTCCGAACTAAAACCAACTAACAATCACCCGGCCGAAAGATGACAGAAAGAAAGAAAGCAACATATGAGTAAATCAAGACCAATATGGCAGAGAATTTTTTTAATCAATTCACCTTAAACATAACAGGAGTGCCACTAGTACACAGAGGATTACAGAGAGTGAAAGTCAGAGAAAAGACTGGGTATGGGGGGGGTGAGGAAAGGATTAAAGATGAACGCGGTTCTCGACAACAGAAGATGGCGATTGACGTTTAAATTTTTGAAGATTGTAGTTATTAGGAAAGCGAGGAAACAGAAGGAAGTTCTGCTGTCGAGAAGTGCAGGGGAAAACATACTGTTGGAGTAGAAGTGGTATTTACATTTAGCTGCTTCAACAGCAAAATGGTGGGACCTACATGCCAATCTAGTAGCATGCTTTAAATTCATGTAGTCGGGGGCACCAGTGAAAAAAAGCTCATCAGAGTTATTGCCATGAAAATATTTGTACAAAAAACATAGGGTTCTATAGAAGAATGCTGAGAATACCATGGATCGAACATGTTAGAAAAATATAAACAAGATGGTCAATTAACATCAGGAAGAGACAATTGAGGAAAGCAGGCTTAGAAAATGTGATACACACACGGCAGATTGAAGGGAAAGTGAAGGAGAAAAACATAACCTACTTAGCGAGCTTGAGTAAATGGATGGTGAAGCAAGGTTTAGAGAGATAACAAAAGATGAAATCTGTTCAGAGCTACAAAGGACAGGAAATTGTGGAGAGCCATGATCGCCTACGTCCTGAAGGACATGGCACATAGAAGAATGAGCTTGTGTAAATGGATGGCGGTACAGGATTTAGGAGAAATAAAAAAAAAAGACAAAATTTATTACGAAGGACAGGAAGTTGTGGAGAGCGATCATCGCCAACTTTCTGAAGAAACACATACATTGAATATCGGAAGCAACACTGAGATTCGACCCCACAAATATAATCTTGGGCCGATCAAAAAGACATTTAAGAAAAAAAAGTACTGTCGGTCAATTGGTCACCTTTTTGAAAAGTGGTTCAGACCGAATACTTTTCAGAATCCACCGTATTGAAATCGATGTACTGTGAAATCATACACAGAAACCTACTCTGAACTTTCGATATGTTCGATCAGTGAACTGTATCAAAAGAGATCAAACAATTTATTTTTTGTGTTTGTCCAAATATTGAATTTTGTTTTGCGAATATAATCAAATATTCTTGCCAACTCGGAGAGTAGTTGTGAAATCTGCCAAATGTGGCGTTTTTTACTACTAAAACGGTGATTTGGCTAAGTTCAAACAGAACAAGATCTAAAATGGAACGCTGCTGTACAAATAAACTAAAACCAATGTATCAATGACCACACTCAACCTGATAAGAGCATTATTATTATTATTATTATTATTATTATTATTATTATTATTATTATTTCCTTTGATTTCTGGCGTTTACAAATCTCTTTCCAGGGACCTAAGGTTAGAAATGGCATCATCACACTTTCCACTGACAAAAAAAAAAATTACATAGATAAAACCCTTCGTAAAGTGTGGGCTGTACTTGTCAGAACAATCTTTTGTATCTCTTTGGGGCATGGACTTCCAAGAATCCCTTCAATTAGTCTACTGCAATCTTTTCCAATCAATCCTAGGGCTCCAACTACAACAGGGATTATTGATGTTCCCATGTGCCACATTTTTGAGATTTCTATTTCAACGTCCTTGTATTTTGATATCTTTTTGAATATCTTCAAAGATACATTGCGGTCAGCAGGGATTGCCATATCAATAAGGAGGCTTTTTTTTGTTTGTGGTCTTTAATAACAATGTCTGGGCGGTAGCTTTTGATTGTTCAGCCAGTATGTATTGTGTAGTCCTATAGAATTGTAACAGGTCCTATCTCCGTAACTAGGTCTGGATGGTGTTCATGCCAGTTTCCTTCCATAGAAGTTGCAGATTTTCCAGTGCAGATATTGGCCCACTATGTCATGCCGGGTTTTATACTCACTGGGTGCCAATATCGGGCAACCGGATACAAGATGATCGATTGTTTCTGGATATTTATCACAGATTATTATTATTATTATTATTATGTCAATGTTATTTATTGTCTATAGATATAGATTTTACAAGTACACAAATATGTATTTGGCAGATGAGGAAAAGATAAAATCAAAATTTGTCTCTCTCTTTCAAGAATATAGCAAAATAAAAACTTTTTTTGTTTATTTCCTATAAAATTATTTTATTTTAATTCAATTTTTATTAGAAGAAAATTACTGAAACAGTTTGAAGTAAATTTATTTTATTTATTTATATTTTTATTTCTTCTCTTTCAGAGTTAAGGTGTCATGACAGAGATAGCACAGATTCATGCAGGGGTCCATTGGGAGCCTGGCAGGGCCCCCCCAGCGATGGAAGAGGGTTTCGATAGTGGAAGTAATTCTTCCAAGCTGTTTGAGCGATCAAGAATCAAAACTCTTGCAGGTAAGTTTTTTTTTTCAGTTACACTGCCTTTATTTTTTAACCCAGGGAAATTGGCTAATTGGGGAAATATATGATAAATCCTAAGATGTCAGATGATTGATGTTATTTATTATATAGATTTTTAATACACCAATGTGTTTGGCATTTGAGGAAAAAGATGAAATCATAAATCCAACCTCTCCTATTCAGTGTCATTTCTACTGCCACCTGTACCCAGGGTAATATGCACACCGTTACACGCACCAAACAAAAACATGTCAGACCACTGAAAAAAATAAATAAAAAAATTAATAAAATTTTTTTGTTCGTCGTATTTAACGAAAATGTTTAAAAAAGTTTTGTATATATATGTTGTGAGAAAAATAAAAGCTTGTGGAAAAAGTCAAAAAATATTGTGAGAAAAAAAAACCTTGTGGGAAAAAAAATGTTGTGAGAAAAATTAAAAACCTTGTAGGGAAAAGCAAAATGTTGTGGGAAAAGGCAAAAGCTTTTGAGAAAAAACCTAATGTTGCAGAAAAACAAAAATGTTCTTGAAAATGTAAAAACGCTGTGAGGAAAGATAAACATTTTGTGAGAAAAAATACAAAAAACGTTCGAGAAAAAGCAACAAAAAGAAACTAAAAAATTCAATATCACCGAATATGTTATTCCTTTCAACAAGCTTTCACGAAATCTGATTCAACTTCCTATTTGTATTTTGACTCATTCAAGGATTACAATGATTTATGCCTTGACGTGACCTTGATAGCAATTTCACAGTTTATTCAATGTCTGACAAGAAACAAAACTTGTTCAATGTCTTACGTACAAAACATTCCTTATCATTCTTCCTTCGTTTCCTCGAAAACAGAATCTCACTATAAAAAAAACCCTTGTGCCATATCTCATATCAGTAGGAGGACGAATAAATAACAAATAATATTGGCGATAAAGCATGGGTAAAGACATAATGACGTCAACAGTTATCATTTGTTGTAACCTCATTCAAATTTCACCAGTACGCAGCACAAATAGGGATGTAGAGGACTGTGTGTTTATGTATTTGTTAAATTAGGAACACGTGCTGTTTATTCCTGGTAGAAGAAGGTCAACTACACAAGAACATGGCGGACTCAAGTTCAGTTCAACCGAAGATGTAAGAAAACAAACAAGACTGATATATATATATATATATATATATATATATGTTTCATTAAATAATATAGACAAGTGTTGTCTATTTATTTTATGTAATTTTTATGAAACGTGTATGAATGAAAAGATGCTGCCTAAATACACACAATTTATATATATCAACAATATATATATATATATATATATATATATATATATATATATATATATATATATATATATATATCAACACTGAAAAAACACTTGTAATAAAAAAATAGTTGATTTACCAAATTACAAAATTCGTATAAAAATTCTCACTTGAAATATTTGAACTTTAGCGTTGCGACTTACATGCTCCAACATTACACAACCGTTAATAAATAACACATTCTTTTAAAAACATCTTTCGGTCTGCAACACATTTATTTCGTCTTCCAGTTTTGATTCTAAAGGAAAAAAAATAGCCTGATGATGGAGACAGAGGTCTTTGAAAAGTACTAGCTGAATTAAAAAAATATACCATATCCATTTTATACATAAGGATCTTATCATTCAGTTGATTATTAGTAGTATAATGCTTATAATTATGTCTACTAGCGAAGGATTTCGCCAATAATTGCATTAATATTGCTAATTGATTCAAGGTATGATTAACTCTTTGTAATATCCTACAAATATATGTATTAAACAACAAAATTTACAATCGACAAAGACATCAATTTTTTGTGTGAACCTAAAGAGTTTGTATACTGGTGAAAGTTCGTACGTACGTGTATGAGTTGCATGGCGTTTTCCCACAAGTGGGCAAAAACGTGGATCTCTGCGAGAGAAGAACATTTTTTAAATGTGTCCGCTGAAATGCAAAGTCAAAAAAAAAAACAGAACGAGGCAATAAATTGCCCAATATTTTTAGTGTAGGAGAGCGTCTCCTTGTGAACAATTTGGTAAATTAAGGAGGAGATAATCCGACAGGGCCTTTGAGTACAACCTGGGACACACAATTTTATTAATTTTCATTGAGTTTGTGTGCCTTTTTTCGGTTACGGTCAGTGATTTCACCCAAAACACGCGTGGTAGTCATAATACAATTAACAAATATTATTAACAAACGTAAATCTCGGTTTCAGTCATTTTCGGGTGACAGAATTAATTTCAACTCGGAACCTCAAAAGGTAATTTGCAGTTGAAGCTGAGTTTCTAATAACAATTTCCCGAATAGTTCAGTTTAAGTGTAAATGTACATGCTTAATTCGAAAATCACAAAGAAATTTTGATAGAATTTACCGTTTTGGAGTTATCGACAATAAAATTTTGGACTCATTCGCGTCGCGGTGGCTGAAGTTGAAATTAATTTTGCACACCTCACTTTCCCATTGCCGTAACGTCACTTCCTTGTACATTTACTATAAATACTTTCATGGTAACTGTTCTTAGGAGTTTGGTAGGCAAGACTTTATGAATTTAAGCTCAGTACTAGATTGGAATTTACAGTTTTCCAAATATAAATTCCAATCTAGACGTAACCGTAAGTTCTATGCTAACAGTTTCTTCTATCGCATTTCTTGCATGTGAAACTCTCTTCCGTGTTGACCATGATTGCCGTAGTCTCTGAATATGGAATCCAGTGAAGTCCGTAATCTCTTCAATATCAGAGGGTTGGCTGGTGTAGATTCGGAGAAAGGAAAGCGGCTGTTAATTCTTTAAGTCTTCGATACAAAAGATTGGCAGTGAAGATATTTTGGGGAAAAAAAACAAAATGGCTGCCTTTATACACGTCGCATTGAATATTTTGAGCTTTTGATTGGTTAACCTTCTATTGGTGAACTATAAAATGAGTCAGCTCATTTTGGCTAGCTCACTAGTACAAAAAAACACCCCAAAATTCCAATATTCCGGCTTCTTGCTTTCTAGTCAATTTGATCTTCAAAAAATTTAAATGTAATGTCAATCGTTATATTTTTTACATATATATATATATATATATATATATATATATATATATATATATATATATATATACAACACTAGACCAGCTGTACCCGTTGGGTTAAACTTGTGTTTACTATTTACATTTAGTTTCATGAAGAGTTTGTGAAAGTAGAGATATTTAAAAAATACATTTATTTGCAGTTATTGAAGTTGCTTTCAACATTAAAAAAATTGTCTGTTTGAAGAAAAATTGAACAATAAGAGGTTGGAATGTCAAAATTCGGACTGTTGGGATTTTATACAATAACATAAAATATTGTTGTGGGGCTGCATAATTCGCCCGTTTAGAATAATCCAACGATTTTCATTGAAAGTATAAAATTCAGTAAACAAGACAACGTAGTTTCAACAAATGAACATTAATTTAATATAATGACAAGAATACAAGCAATTGGTCATAGATTGGAAAAATAATGGCTTTTTGTTTGTGTTAATAAAATTCTTAAATAAAATATAATTTTTTTGTATACGTATATGAGAAACAAAGCAATGTTGTTATATGTATTTGTGTGAAAAAGTCAACACGTGTGTGTGGCGTGGTTCATAGTAAAGAGGATATAAAGAGATAGACTTTGTTTTTTACTGTTGACGGTGTTGTTTTAGTCTTAAGCGGTCTCTTTGAATTTTGTCGGCGCTGTTGCTTTTAGCATGAGGTCGTGAAGTTAATAAGCAAGAGTGGCCTGGGCCTTGGTGACAACTGTGCGTATCCCGTTTGGGGCCGGATTTCGTGTTTATTATACACTTTCTCTCGTTAGAAAATCGGATCCATCCCTATACTTCCTACACGATAATAAATTTACATCTTTTCTTTCCCATCTCTCTCTATATGACTTCTGTCAAACACACAAGATAGAAAATTCACGGAGTTTTTATATATATATATATATATATATATATATATATATATATATATATATATAATAACTTTTTGTTTAAAAATGAAATTCCTTCGCTACATAAGAGTTCTCATGTTTTAAAAACGACAGCCGAAACCATCAAATAATTATTAGAATTAAGTTGAATTAAGGTGTTTAGTCCTGTTCCATCTTCAAGCGAAATTTTAGGAATAAGCTATCTTTTGGTTTACGTGTGTTTTTAGGCATGGTTCGTTATAACATCGTTGTTATTGTGGGAGTGGCTAGGCGAAGCCATCTTTGTTAAGTGGTCAGAGAGTTAATTCTTATCTATAGATTCATCATCTTCTGAGAGGTTTTGCTCAGGTTGGGTAGGGTATCTATTTTAAGGCTAATCCTGACCATCCTCTAGTTCGTTCCCCAGTGAGGGATATTTTTATGGCGCGCCTACAAGTCGTTATGTGTCGGGGAGGATTGTGTTTATTATTGTCCATCTGATTATCTCTTTATTTATTTGTTTATTCAAGTGGGTGTTTTTATATACAAACCGTATTACACTGAATTTCAATTTGTTTTGACGACTACAGAAAGGTTTTTCCTATTTAATGATTTGGCTAAGCTTTTAAGACTTTTATTAAACTATGGAATTTTTTTTTATGCTAATTATTTAATGCGAAAACTTGTTGATGTCGGCAAAAAACCGTTAACTCCTGCCTATGGTTTAATAATTTTTCATTATTTAAAAACTTAATGATGTGTAGTTATTCGTGTAGGCATAAAGGGCATGGGTCATCAGGTTTGATAGATAGATAGATAGATAGATAGATAGATAGATAGATAGATAGATAGATAGATAGATAGAAAGAGAAGGCGAGTTGCTTTTCATCAATGGATATATTCACGTATGCTTTGCAAAATCCTTTTATTATAAAAGAAGAGATGTGGGCAGGTAGCGGATGTACATGCGTCCATATTGTGCGTGAGTGTTTTATATCATTTCAGTCTGGACAACTCCTACCCTAGGCTAAAGCAATAAAAACATAAAATTGGAAACAAAAAGATAATGTTTTAATGGAAGAAGTTAGATAATTAGAAAGTCTTACTGAATTTATCAGAAATTATTCATTAATAATTGGAATTTTTTTAAATTTTGTAGAAAGTCTTTTTAGGTCTGTCATTGAATAAAATATAAATGTGCAAAACAAACGTACATACACATAATCTGGAACGAAACTGAAATGGAAATCGCTAGTACTAATTCCCTGATTGTTTTCTGTCTGCTAATAACCACTGGGTAATAGGAAAATGGACACGTCGAACTGTGCGGCCTTTTGAAGTCATTTTACGTCTCCTGCATTTAAACTGATTATATATTTTCAATAAATGTAGTATTTTATATGGACAAACAATTTAGATTTGAAATGGTTATCCTGCCGTCAGCAATGTGAGGATTACAGAACTAGTAGCTATAGTTGTTATCAGCTCCAAAATTGGCAACGTTTTTAAGGTCATTATTATTTTTATTATCTAAGGTTGACCTTTAAATAGAAAATTAAGCGACTTAATGTTAAACAACGGAAATTTTCGAAGAAATGCTAATAGAAACATAAATAAAAGCGCTAGACAAATCAATTGGATATACATTGTTTAGGATGCCGTTTACAAGTCTGTGTATGTGCGAGTGTATATATATGAAGATCCTTCTTTTTTGTGTCCTTAGTCTATTGTCTTTAAGGTCAAAATCCTTCAATTACCAGCCTCTTCATTTTGTACATTCCTCTCCACTAGATCAGTCTTTTTGTTTTGTTTTTGTTTTGTTTGCTTTTGTAATCCCTTACTCCCGCCATTTTTAAATTTGCCCGTACAAAAGAAGCAATTGTGGTGGAAATGGATGTTTTAGCACGAGAAAATGTCGACATTTTAATCACTAAGCGGGTGAAGAGACAAGGAAAAGGAAGAAATTGCATGAGAAATCAGACTTTAAGAGTGAAAATAAATTTCTCTAATTCCAAAATGTGTCTTTCAAATATAAAATCTCTTTCCGAATTGTTGTTAATAATAACTTACATATCACTTATTTGAACGATCTAAACTTTTCCTGGGGAATCG
>CAHIKZ030000876.1:0-190000 GCA_903632075.3 Acanthosepion pharaonis
CTATTCCATCATTGGTGTCTTCAGGGGTTGGTCACATTCATTCTGGTCCTTCCTCTTCTATCTTACCACCATGGGTGGCCCTACATGAGTTGGAACTCCAGACAGCTTCTCTCTTTGAATCACTTGGACAGGTCAAACCTCTACCATGACAAAAAAAGACTATATATATGTTACAATGGATCTCGGAGTGAAGAGTTCATTATAAAATGTACCACTTTGATCATTATTACTTTAATGACAATAATAGAAACAAATTAGTAAATAAGAAAAGAATAAAACTTATCATAAAATATATGAGAACATTTTTTATTATTGTTGCTGCTGAAAATAAATATTTGAGTGATAAATAATAAAGGAAGAAATTCTCTACTGAATCAAGAGAAAAAAATGTAAACAAAACAACGTTACAGCTTGAATAAAAACAAGTTTAATGAAGGGTCACCTTATGATGGAATAGCAGTTTTTAAATTAGTCTTGCAAGCTGTTACTATTATTCTGGCATTGTGCCAAATGAAGTCAAGTTTTTCTCAGATAAGTGGTTAAAAATAGTTGAAAGAAAATGAAACATTTATATCTCAAAGAAGACAATGCTTCACCAGACTCTGTAGAACAATACTACAAAATCACAAAGTGCTTTACCATATGACAAATACCACCTTGCTTGAATATTGAACGGCAGCAATATTTAACTCAAAGAGAAAATAAGAATATAATAAAACTTACCTTTCCACCAAAAGCAACATGTTTGGAAGGAATATAACAGAGAATTTTAGAAGTTTGTTTTCTTGAAAAATTATATTAATAAAAGTTTTAGGCATTTCAATGAGCAGTAACCCTAAATGTTTGGTCAATGAATGCTGAATGTTTCTTGAACTATCACCATAAATAAAGGCATTCATCACCATGGAGTAGTTGATAGTGTTTCTAACCAATATTGCTGTGTAATGAGTTTGATCCTCAATGAGTGTGAAGTGGTAGCACCTGTTAGGGTCCTAGCTATGGGCAAATAGTGAACTCACAAACAAGACTATGAAAGTATAACAATACCAGCAAAACATTTTATATAAAAAAAACTACTAACAATACCTATTTATAGCAGTATTACCAACATTACATTTTATCTGTAGTTGAAGCCATAAGATTGTATGTAAACTATTTAGATTTCATCATTAAATAACCCATAGTGGTTGATATGCTGCTAATCAAAATCAGTCAACCAACCAACCTCATATAAGAGCCTCGTGTCAAAACAAAGCTTTTTAAATAAGTATCTAATCATGGAGTAATGTTTAGTAAGCTAATCTAACTGTTAATTATCACTGTAGCAAATTAATTTCTAATATGGTACTCAACCATTATGGCCTTGTACACTAAGGATAGTGTAATATGTCATGCCAGAATATACTTTAAACTCATGTGCCTCATCAGAGAAGCCAGCTGTAGAGGTGACTAGAGGTGACCTACTGATCATTAAATGTAGATTCACCTGACAGACATACTGCACCTGGGTTTCCAAGTGAAGGAAAGAGCTGCATGACAAGGACAGATATATAAACACCCACACCTGCATTAAGGGCAGTCTCTCAGACATCAGAGATGAGAATGTAAGGTCCATGTTTCAGTTAAAGGGCTACTTGCATACACACACATACACACACTCTGGCCAATGGGAACTGACAAAATCTGGAGTTTGAAAAAATTCTAATGTTAATTATGAGAAATTAAGTTTTGTGTTACCAATGATCTGCACCTCTATTTCATTACACTATTATGATACTTTAGTATGGCACAAGGCCAGTAATTTAGATCGATATTTTAGATCGGCTGAAGAGGGAGGTGGGAGAAGAGACTGATTCCTGGCTTCTCCATAAGTATTAGTGCAAATGACGATTATTCTTGGGTCAGACATTAAACCTTTTCACTAGGTATGCATGCATTGATATCCCTATCAGAAACCCCTTTTCAGCTTTTAAGCATTCATAAAAAATTGAAATGAGAGAATGCATACTGTGAATCCCAATGTCTTTCATTTTGGGGCAAAAATCTGAATAGGATGCTAAAATTAGTGCTCCATGCAATAGACACACATGGCATAGAGAACACAGTTCCCTCACTCCTTAACTTACCAACAGAGTCTGTCCTGGGTATGACGATAAGCTACATCCGGCGTCCAGGGTAAGATGATAAACTATGTCCAACAGCAAGGCCTCTGATCAGGAGGTTTTGAGGAGCGTGTAACCACCTCTTAATTGCTGGTGTTCCCAGATCCACCCTGACTCTGGGTGGTAGCACCTGTTAGGGTCCCAGCTATGGGCAAATAGTTAACCCCGAAACTGAGGTAAAAAGCATTATAAAAGTGTAAAAATAGGTTTTAATACCAGAAATACTTTGTAAAAAATTTATTACCAGAAATAAATTTTTGAAAAAAACTATTACCAGCAATATGTTTTTGAAAAAAAAAATATTACCAGCAATAAATTTTTTAAAATAATATTACCAGCTATACATTTTTAAGGAAAAAAATATTACCAGACAAAACAAAAATATTACCAGGAAAAAAAAGTTGTTGGTATTAAATGACCCATTGAGGTTGATATGCCATAAAACAAAACAAAACAAAAATCACCAACAGAGTAAAAGTTCAACTTCAACTTTTTACAGATTCTTTTGAGAACATTTCTTTAATTTTTAACTTTCTTTCATAATTATCCTTGAAATTTTCCTTAAACAAAAAATACTCCTGATAGAATAAAAATTTCTATATTATTTTGTTTTGCCCATTTTCTTAACCAACTCAATATGTTAAGTTTTTATTCATCAGCACAAAAGGCAACTTTCCAACTTAAAAAGGGATGCCTAACCTAATATTGACAAACTAAACTGTACTGCAGAGTAGTGATTAACAAGCTAATATTACAGACCATTGATTAGTTTGATCTTCACTAGATAACTTACAATTGTGGTTTTTAGAATCATTTAATGCATAGCAGTAAGTTTAGAAAATATGAATAGAATTTTATAATTTACAACTTGTCGGAATGATAATTTTCTTCTCTGTCACTTCTCTGAAACACATAGAAGGTAGGAAACTTTCAGTTCTTTATATATATATATATATATATATATATATATATATATATATATATATGTTATAGTGGAATTGGTTCTTCCTTGAGATTGCTCTGATACCAAGTCTTGTTTTAATCATGGTGAAACACTGATCAGCAAAGTTAAGCAACATTGAGCTTAGTCAGTAACTATATCGGTGACTAGGTCAGGGTTTTTAAACAAAAATGACCAACTGATATCAGCAAAAGAAGTATATAAATATGAAGATAATTTACATTAATTGTCATACATAACTTTATAAATATTTGGTATGAAATTGATTTATTTTAAATTCATTTTAAATAAAATATTTGGGACTGACTGATTTTGATAAGAAAAACTGATAACATTGTCAATCATTATAATGAATGGCTTCCTCTGGGGTATAAAAATAAATCAGTATATTCTTAGAAAATGGTAATTGATGAATACATTTGATTCTAATGATTGACTGACAAGTTTTTCAGTTAAAAAGGGGGAGATAACCCTTAAAAGAAAGACCGTCTATGAATGGTGAATATAAATTGATTGGAAATATTTATTTATATGTTTTTCCAAGTGTTAGATTTAAAAATAAAGGGAAATAACAAAAGATAATAGACTTTTTTTTTCTGCATTCTTTTTTATGGAAGTTTTTTTTTTAGATTTTACAAAAAGCATAATTTGCCTAAAACTTCGGATGTTCATGAAAAACAGATAATAAAAAATACCAATTATTTTACTCAGGAAATTTTCATAGAAAAACATCTGATACTTTTAGTTAGTGTTTATATATATATATATATATATATATATATATATAAAATGTTTTCTCTTGCTAGATTAGAAGGATAAATGTTTGTATTGTCATATTTGTTATTTTTTCATATTTTAATCTCTCATAAGTTAGGGTCTTTGTAACAATATGAATTACTCATCCTTACTAGGTTTTTTCCCTCTCAAATTGGCTGTTATGGACAGGCACTAGGATTATAAAATCTTTAAAGAATGGTTCACAAAATCCTGATGTTTTTGGCATTTTTTCTCAAACATCAAAGAGGTTCATTTTTCCTATGAAGACAGGGCATAGAGATTAAAAAAGGAAAAAACTTGTTTGAGATATACATCTTTTTGCTTTGAAAATAGATTTCCTTCTAGTTTATCTGCAGCTAGAGTATTAGACCAATGACCATAGAGTATTGATTAAGCATTAATGTTTAGAATATCTTAGGCAGAAATAAGGTTTGAGGTTTTTTTCCACACACTGTGTTTATGTATGCATGGAAGTGTGTGTTTCTATGATAAAGATTTTTAAAAAGTTCCAGTTTTTAAAAAAAAATATTTGATTACTAAACTAATTGAGATATTTCATATAAATTGATATTTCTTATTAACTCCATTAAAGTTGTCAATAAATATTATTATTATTAACATCATGATGATGAATTTCCAGAAATACTTAGATGCCATTGGGTTCACTCTCAGCCCAACAATGTTGATAAAAGCAACCATCTTAAGCAAACCAAATATCCTACAAAAAGTTCTTGCTGTCCGAGGTATTGACAGAGAGTCAGTTAAAATTATTTCTGTTAAATTTCAATAATATAAATGATTGGCAGTATATTTTTTTCTCAATCATTGTTGATAAAAAATCATTTAAATTAATGGAGTATAAACTGGATAATCCTTGTGAAGTGTATAGTAATGGTAATATTATCTATTTCCTTATAAGGAAACATTTAGGCAGCAACTGATCAAGCAGCCAGTGTTATGGACAATTTAAATTTATAAAATCTTTCTTTTAAAACAATTTTTCAGGAAAATAAGTTACTCAAGTCTAGTTGCTGTTATCACTCTTTCCAGGAGGTTTTCTTCCTATCTTTTTGTTTGAAAGAGTGTGGAACATCAACATCTTGATTTCATTATTATTTTCCCTTTAAGTTACATGTGCTAGCCATTTTAGTTGTCACTACTGTTGAAAGTCCTGTTACATTTCTTTGTGATTCTGTAATGCAGGCCTATGAGGCTTGAAGCCATTCATAACTATTGATTCAATAAAGTAGTTATATACAGCTAATAGTAGTTTAAATATTTCTGAATGAGTTTGACACCATGCATGATATCTGTATTAAAGTTTCCCTTGTGTATCTAAACTAAATTTATGAAAGTTATTAATTTTTATTATTTTTTTAACTCTTTTCTCCTAAAGCAAAACAATAACACCACTAAACTGCAAGGGACTACTGAGTGTTAGAGAATATGAGAAATAAAAATATAATTAAGGAGAGAGAACAAGAAAAGAATAGGAATTGAGAAGACAGAAGATGATGATTGACATTGCATTAAAATTTTTGAAGATCAAAGTTGACTGGGATGCAAGATAGCAGAAGTGAGAAGAGCAATAAAAAAGACTTAACATAGTATTTGCAGTTACATCTAGCCATTGCAACTGTAATATGAGACATTGCTGTTAATCTAGTTCTGCACTTAAATTCTTAAAGACTAATTACCATAAAGTTCATCAGAACAATTACCATGAAAGTATTTATAGAAAATGTACAAGGAAGCTACATTACAGTGGTAAAAAAGGGACTGAAGTTGAGATACAAGGACCAATAACATTGCAGATTCTTTGAATTTTATCAAGCACTTATAAATATATAAAAGAAGCACCAGACCAGATGTGGCAGCAATATTAAAAATAAAGATGAATGATAGATTTATAAATACATGAGATAGATTCTGTCAAGAAAAATGTTTAGCATGATACAGAGAACCAGTTTTTCTATCAGTGGACCTAGCAATTGATTCAATATAATCTTTCCACTTCATGTCAATGGAAAACCTTTGTCCAAGAAAGGGGAATTGGAGGTTAGCTGATAGAAGGTAAAAAGGGTTACTTCAGACAAAAGAAAGCAGTTTTCTTTTGGAGGCATTAAAATAAACAAGGCATTCCTTAACAGCAGAATGTAGATTATTTTTTAGATCAGCTGCCAATCTGACCTTATCAAACCACTCAGACTTACTATTAAGACAGGAATAAATAGCTGTCATCAGCATAGATAATGAGTTGAGAAATGATGGCATCAAGAAGGTTGTTGATGAAAATTAGGAATAACATTGGTCTAAGGGTAGAGCCCTAGGGGGGGTGCCTGCATTAATGCAAAAAGATCCAGAAGAACGGCCATTCAACAATAATTCTTCTGCCCCCCACTTAAGTTAAAGACAACTTTATGCACATAGGTCCTTACTTTCTATCAGTCAGTTATGTGCCATGCATGATACACACTTAGGAAATCATGTATCTTTCAATACATGACTGACGAGGCAGATTTTTTCCTGCAGTAGATTGCCATTTCTTGCTGCAGTAGACCAGTTACCATCCAAGGCTATAGAACCCAGTCTGTCCTGCTATTTACCCATAGCTGGAGGGAGAAGAGGAGGATTCATGGGTGATTCTATATAAACAATTATTTTTTTATGGGTGACTTTCACTGGATTTTACAATTAATTTCAATTTTAAAAATTGTTATCATACAAAAAAATTTATCACAAAAAATCACAGAAAACAATGGGAGTAATGAAAACTTAGGAATCCAAAATTTCAGGATTGTGGGTCCAGATATGGTCTGGAATGTTTTTAATTTCTTCATGAAGTCAGCCTGATTCCAAAATGGTATATGTTAGACTATAGCCTCTATGAGGAAAGTTGAAAACACTGACAGTTTTATTTTGAAACATGGTAATTTGAGAATAGTAATTTTTTCATTTGAACATGAGTTATTGAGAGTTAGAGAGTTGTGTCCCTTTGATTGTTTTTATCAGTAGAAGACAAGTGGAATATGAAAACAGCTGCAATAATGAATACTTGAGAATCCAAAATTTCAGGATTGCATGTCCAGATCTGGCCTGGAACATTTTTAATTTGCTCACAGAGTTGGCCTGATTCCAAAATAATGATATTTTGGGCTTCAGCCCCTCGGAATAAAGTTGAAAAACTGTGGCACATTGGCATTTGTATTTATTATATGGATATGTTTATTTCATCTTTTTAATTTTATTTAACTAGTGCTTCGTTGGCAATGTAAATATCTATTTATATACCTACATTTACTAATTATTTCAGTTTTCTTGTTTAAGTGTTTATTTTTGTTTCTAAAACTAATCATTATTAGTTTTTCATCTGAGCATAGTTTACATTTTTTTACTGTTATTACTTTATGGAGGCTGCCCTTTTTATAATTTTCCATGTGGGGATATTGTTTTCATTTTGGATCCATATGTATTTTGATAGGATTTTATTGTTTGTGTATTTTTCCTTCAAAGGACATTTTGTGGTTGTAATATCTTTTTTAGGGTTTTTACTTTGGTATATTTTTTGTTTTCATTGAATATTTTTAAGTTGCTAAAATTTGTTGAAAGTCTTCAGATATAGGTATTTGTTTGAATATAGTAGGTGGCAATTAGAAATTTTAATATATATTCAGTTGTTATTTGGTTTTTTGATTAGATCTTATATCGATTGTGAATCCTATGTTGCTCGATCATCATACTCAGGACTATGTTAATGTTAATTAGCATATTAATGTTAATTAGCATATTGATTTTTTTTTAATAACAAAAATGAATTCTGTATGAAAGTGATCAGAATCAAACTAAAACATGCAAAAGTGCTTAACTGAAAATATTTTCCAGGAGTTAAGGCAATAGCAATATGAAAGATAGTGTAAAGCCAGAAATGCTGTTAGTCAGGGGAAGACTGAAAGAAAAGACATTTAAGGCAAGTAGTCTTTGCAATAAAGTGCTCACTATCAAAGATACACTTACACACATCATACTCACTCACTCCCTGATGAGCCAAATGATAACACACACCAATAGTAATATACACACTTACACACATCATACTTAAGTGACACATCCCCTTTCCAGGAACCAATAAAACTGTCAAAATGACCAAGGGAATTCAGAGCAACATGAATCCATCCAGCTCTTATCTTCAATAACAACTTAAAAGAGACTGTTTAACCAACACAAGGACTGACCAAAATTCATGTTTTAAAAAATAAAAAAACAAATGCAAACTCTCCATCAAGACATACATTTCTGTAGTTCACTGCTAACGGCAAGCAGAAAAATTTTTCTCCTGATGATTGCCATGTTGGCTGAAACTAGTCGAGGAATCTAACTGAAATAATAATAAAAATGAAAGAATATTAATATACAACCCAGTGTGTCTGAAGATTTTAATTTTTTGATATTTTTTATTGTTCAGAATATATATATATATATATATATATATATATATATACACACACAATAAAATCCCAAATCACCTCAGATGGGGAATAAGCTTATTTTGACAGATGAAAATATAATTTCTCAGTCTTATCAACTCCATTATAAACAAGACATATTGTGTATTAATTTTTACTCTGTAATAAATAAATAAATACATTGAGCTCTTTTTGTGGATCAGTTTTAATATTTTATATTACTAGGATCCACTTGGATTATATTTACCAATGTATTTAATAACTTTTTATATATATATATATATATATATATTATTTCATTTTGGACGATCCTTTTTGAAAATAAATAAATAATTGTTATAATTCTTTTTCTATCCTTTGCAAATGATTCAAATTTTAGTATGTTATTATGGATGATAATGACTACCAGTTGTCAAAATTTCAGCTTTTGACAGTTGTTATTTCTAAAAAATATTAGGTTTTAAATTTTTGTCCTTTAGTTTTGGACGCTACTGTATATGATAACAGTACTGCAATAATTCAAATACACAAAGGCATAGATCATGAAAAATTTCAGCAACCTTTTCATTGACTTCTCTAATTCTTGACTATGTCTCTTCAAGCCAGCAAATTGTTTGCAATATTTATTGCTCAAACAACAGATGTAGCTCATTGTTCATTGGGAAGTTTGTGCCACCTGGGTTCTCTAATTATTGTGTGTGCATATATATATATATATATATATATATATATATATAAAGATAGAGAGATGGAGAAGGAAAGGTCAAAGAGAACAAAGAATGTCAAGTTACATTAATAAAGTCTCTATTTCAAAATATTTATCAAAATGAATGAAATATAAATTTTCTTTTTTTTCATCTGGAAGGGAACTGTAATGTCATTTTTCTTGCAATTGGAATGTTGCTGTTAGTTGCAAACTTCTAAGTAAGAGTATAAGACTGGAAATGTTTTAAAGAATGGTTAGACAATACCTCACTTGGCTGGCTAAAATCTGAGATTTATTTTTAGAACTTCTTTGTTCTAAACTTTGTTATTAAATAGACATCCAGCTCTATAGTAATTAAATCAGCATAAACCAAATGAAAAAAGGCATAAGTGTCTTATTTCCATTTGGTCATAGAAATCAACCCTTTTGTTTATCTATATAAATTAAAATTATCCTTGGCTCAAAAGGTCCACACTAGTATCAGTGTATAAAAAGATTCCAGTTCTATTCAAAAGAGCTAAACAAGCAAGTTCTGAGATGTGGGTCTTTGATAGAAATTTTCTTTATCAAGATTCTTTATTTCTCTACTTATTCTTGGAACTGATCTGATATTCTCTTGAATTCTTTGAGAAATATTTTTTCATTCCATTTCTGATTCTGTCCTATTCATTTTGAGTATTCTTTTGTGATGGGTTCTATCAATTTCAGTTTTGCTTTTGAATAGCCATCTTCTCCCAAAAAAAAAAATAAATAAATAAAATAAATATTAAACAAATAAATAAAATAATATTTTTCTTAATTTTGGTGTGGGTGCATGCAGAAAAAGTAGCCCATTCATTTCCTCTTTCACTTGGCCAAAACTGAAAAACTAAAAAATCAATTTGGACAACAACTGCTTTTGTGATTTAGTCTGAAAGACAAATGATTTGCACATATTGTTAGTAAACTCCAAATGCAATACTGGCGCCTTTATTTTATTATTCATTCAGTTTTCAATTTCAAAAAAATTTCAGCCTCTTGTTGGCCTCTTTTTTAAATTTTTTTTGATAACTTTTTTTTTAAAGTTTTCTTCTTTTTAGAGCTACCTTTCAATGCATTTCATCTATTTCAGATGGAAATACATATATACAGAGGTTTACCAATGATTCCTCTATAAAGGAATTATCATTTTATATGCAACTGAGAGATTTTTAGGTTTGGTTTGTTTTTGTTTGTTTGTACCAACCTCAGTGGGTTATTTAATGCCAACAAGATTTTTATTGCTGGTAATATTTTTTTCTAAAAATGTATTGCTGGTAATATTTTTTTTTCAAAAATGTATTGCTGGTAAAAAAAATTCAAAAAAGTATTACTGGTATTAAAACCTATTTTTATACTTTCATAGTCTTTTGACCCCCTTTTTAGGCGGGGAGGTAACTGTCCATAGCTGTGACCCCGACACGTGCTACCGCCCTGGTTCAAGGTGAATATGGGAACACCAGCAATTAAGGAGTGGTTCCATGCTCCTCAAAGCTTCCTGAACGAAGGCCATGCTGTCAGATGTAGGACGGGAGAATTTTAGGTACATGACATTTCTTAAGCCTAAAATGACTTAATTTAAAAATCAAGTTAGAATTTATTATCATGCAGTTTTAATTGTCTTTATCTTTAAAATCAATGATTTCTATAGATATTATGCTCAGTTTTGTATAATCTGTCATGTCAGAAGCAGGATTGAACTATTCCATATACTGAGGAAATAGTCAGTTCCCTGTACTACTCTAGTAAGTACCTGACTTGTCCTGCTATCCTCTACAAAGAACTGTATCAAATAACAGAAACCACATTACTTGATGTCTACCAACAACAGCAGCAAGTAAAATGGACAGCACAGTTAACTTTAAAATAAAATGACATAATCAAGATGTTGACATTCTACACTACTACAAATAAAAGGCTAGGAAGGAAACCCCCAAAAGAGCAATAACAGCTACTAGACTTGAGAAACTTATTTTCCTGAAGAGTTGTTTTAAGAGAAGAATTTTATAAATTTTAATTGAAAGTAGTACTGGCTACTCAGTCAGTGAATACTAAATTGTTCCTTGTAGAGAACTGTTTAATATTACCAATACAAGAGCCAAATCAGTCTGAAAATTGAGTACTGCTGCCATATATGGGCAGGAGCTTCAAAGCTTTGACTCTTCAGTCTCAAAAGAGTTCAAAAGCGTCTTTCATCCTTGTGGGTGATGAATTATTTTCTAACCAACTACACATTTCCCACAGATGAAATATAGCAAGCTTCATGTTGTTCTATTGCTATTTCCATGGAAAGTCTTCAGACAAACTACATCCCTTATTTTCACCAGTTCTAACCTTCACGACTAAGTCCTGCCATGCCATGCACATTATAGTGAACCACCTTCATTCCCTTCATATTCCATTGGTGAGATGTAAGTTCCACTCAAACAGCTTCTTACCATGAACAGCTGCTTTGTGGAACTCCCAAGAGGATGCTTCTCTGATCACTACAATCTTAACTTGTTCAAATCTCAAGTTAACCATTATCTTCCTCAACTATCACTATAAACTATCTTCTTACTCTGTAACCCTCTACCTTGAGTGGCTCTTGGACCATGTACAGGATGAACATTATTAAAAAAAAGAAATTTGAAGGTATATATGATCCTCCTTGTCTATTGATAGTGAATCTTATAGTATCATGGAGTTAAGGTACAAGTGTAGGTCATCTTCCTCTATATGCAATGTCCTTCAGGACATTAGTAATCATGGCTCTCCACAATTTCCTGTCCTTTATAGCTCCTTATAAATTTAGCCTTTTTGTTATCTCTCCTAAACCTTGCTCTACCACCCATTTTCTCGAGCTCATTAGGTAGGTTATGTGTTTTTGTCCTCTTTTCCTTTTGCCTTCAATTTGTACTGTGAGTATTAAATTTTCTAAGCCCTCTTTCCTCATTATGTACCCTAGAAATTTCAACTCTCGCTTTCTGATGTTAAGTATAAGTGTCCTTTTTGCTTTATCTAAAACTTCATTGTTGTTCACATGTTTGATCCATATTATTCTCAGCATCCTTCTGTAGAACCACATTTTTCTAGCTTCAAGTCCCTTCTTCATCTGAAGAAATTGTCCAGCATTCAATGCCATAGAGAATTTATATTACTTATTCTGTACTCTTTTCTTTTTTCTAATGAAATTTTCCTGTTTCTTAATACTTTGTTTAACTTTTGGAAGGCACTTTCACTATCCCAATATCCCTTTAGGTTGTACTTTCCATCCTCTGTTAAAACACTTTGCAGATATTTAAATTTTTGTACTTGCTCGATTTTGATATCTCCAATTTGTAATTTAAATGTTGGGCTGTTCCTTTTGCTAACAACCATGCATTATATCTTCTTGCAATTGATGTTTAGTCATTTCTTCTTGTTTTCCTCGAATACCTTCTGTATGAGTTATTGTAGCTTCCTTTCTATCTGCTATCAACACTGTGTCATCTGCATATCTTATGTTATTAAGATTGTGACTGCAAATAAATATACCTTTTAGGATTTCTACAGCATCTAAATTATCATTAACCTACCTGATAGCTCAACTCACTATTTACATCGAAACTTACAGAACTATGGAATTAGGATGCTTTAACTTTGCTTATAAGATGCAAACTGTCCTTACATTTCACACAAAACCTACTTCAGTTTCTTTTCATGCTTTCTTCTTTTGCATTGCCTATTTTCAGCTTCTATTATTTTTTTTATTTTGGTTCTAGCTTTCCTTATTTGTATTTTACACATAAAGTACATTTTAATATTTAAGTCTTGTACACACCTTGCAATCAATATTTCATGTTCGTTTTCTCTCTCATTCTCTCCTCCATCCACACGCCTGGTGTCCATTCTATCATCTTTTATCAGATTCCCCATTCTGACCAATCCAATGTTGAACATGCCACGTGTCATATTCACAAATCAGCTCTTTGTCAAATTACCCTCAAAATAGAACCCTCAAATTTGTAAGCACTTCATGGCTTGAAATCTGGCAATTAAATGGCTGCTTTTAACTGATTTAATGCAGCCTCTGGAAATACATTTTAATCTTCAGGAACAAGAGAAAAGATGGAGAAAAAATTTTAAGAATATGCTGATTTGGCAATTTTATTAAAAAAATCTTTCAGAGTTGGTTTTATCCAACATTATCAATTTTTCTCTTCATTTTTAAACATTGAATAACACAAAACAACACAGACAAATAGAATGGGCAAATTGAGTTTAAATTCTGCCTCAGACTGCTCATGTTCACTTTTGCATTACAGCCTTTTGTAAAAGGCATAAACCTAATTTTCCCTGTATTCTGTCATCCTTTGCCAGCTATCTGAACAAAAATCTCATCTATTTATTATCTTCAACATTTGTAACTGGAAAGCAAGTGAGGGCAAATTTTCTTCAAATTTCCATGAATGAATCCTGTTAGTTTTCATGAAGCCTGTCCTTCATCAGATCTCATAGTCTGATGAAGGACAGAATCACAAATAACTTCATCTAATAGCAGAAACCATAACAACAACAACAACTAATAAAATGGATATAATTTGTTTCCAGTAAAGATCTACTGAAAAAATATGAAAAGTGGAAAATATACTTGGAAGAAAGATAAAATTGCTTTTTCAAAGCATACAAATATTTGTATTGTTTGAAAATTAATAATAATAAAAAAATAGCAACTATAGTCTTAAAACAAATGGTTACAAATGGTAATGGTTACTATTAAAGCTCCCTCCCAAGGAAAGATTTTTTTCTGATAAAACCTTTTACTTGATCCAAGAAATATGTAATATGAGGCCAGTACATGAAATTGTTTTGACTATGAATAGTGAACTGATAAACACTTGCTAATTATATATGAAGATGTGCAGAAAAGTTTGTAACCTGACCAAGAAGGGATTAAGATATACTTGTGTTCAGGCATATAGTCATCATATTTTGGGAAAGGAAGAGAGGTCAAGAAAATTCTAACAATTTTTGTATACCAATTGTTTCCTGTCATCACCTTGAGAGAAACTTGAATCATTTTTCATTTTTATAAAGTTTGTACCTTCTAATCTGGGGAATTTATCATTTCTGATGTGTAAATAGACTTAAGCCTAATCAGCTCCTACCGGATTAAAAACTTTAATCCTATTGTTTTATTCCAACTTTTTGGGAGGACAATTTAATCTCCTCTTTGTGTCTTTGAATTTGCTAAAACAGTGTTTCGGTCAGTTCATTCTATGGTCTTCTTCAGATGTACTGCTCAGAGGGAAAAAGAAAATCTTTTCTTCTTTCAGTGATTTTTTTTTAATCATTTCACTTCAAGCAAGACAATAAAGTCACTAAGATGCAAGGTTATATTGAAAGTGAAAGAACCTATAAAAATGTTATTGAGTAGAAAGGACAATAAAAGAACAGGAGTATAATCGACAGATCATGATTGTTCTTGAATATAAATTTTTGAAGTTGTAGTTAACATAAAAGAAAGAAGCCAGAAGAGAATTTCATAAGTAAGAGGTGCAAGAGAAGATATTATTAGAGGTGAAGTTCTTGTTACATTTAGCAATTGCAATCATAAGATCATGAGACCAAGCTGCCACTCTTGAACTTAAATTCATGGGCTCAAGTTTAAGTACCAAAGAAAATAAAGCTCATCAGAACAATTGCCATGAAAATATTTATGGACATCATAAAAGGAAGTCATATTATGGCAGTGGGAAAGTGATTGGAACCAAGATGCCAGGTCAGGACCAATAACATGGCAGATTATTTTTTTTATTTTATCAAGGATATATAGCAGAAGACCCAGACCAGATGTAGCAACATTATTCAATACACAGATAAATAGTAGAGTTATAAATGTCTCTGATAGCTTCAGATGAAAAAAACTTGTCGAGAACGAGATACTGAAGCAACTTTCCTAGTAGCTGATCTAACAATTGTTTCAATACAATACAATCTTTTCACTTGATGTCAGTGGAAAACATTAACTTAAGAAGGTGCAATGTCACTCTTCTGGAGGTTAGCTTCAACCATACTGATTGAAGGTAAAAAAAAAAAGGGTTCTCTAAGATGATTAAAAGGGTGCAGTTTCGTTTTGGAGACATTAAAATTAACAAATCATTTCTTGCCCCAGTTAACAATTGATTTTAAGTCATTTTTTATATAAGCTACCAATAGAGCAAAAAAAAAAACAAAATTCAATAGGAATACACTGTCAGAAGTGATCCTTTCTTTTCCATACAGGCAGTGCAAAATGTCTCTCATCTGATTTCTTTCATAATTATATAGATTTCATTTCCAGAAGTATAGTTATGTGTTTGCAAAATAAATCTAGACATATGTGCACACATATAGACCTAGCACTGTGTCAACCAATACTTTTGTTCACAAGTAGTATGCAGTTCACCCAAAGAAATACCAAAGATCTTAATTTAATGGCCATCAGGAACATTTGATTTCAAAAGAAGATACCCTCATAGCCACCAAGTGCAGAATTAAGCCCCCCAAAAATGTTGGCAATTTTTCCAAAGATAAAACAGGAAGTCAGCTCAGCTGTATTTAGGAATTACACACAGATGACAAACAGATGACCAGAATTTATATAAACACCTGACCCACAAGTGGGTAGAGAGAGTTTCTCATATTCTTACAAGAAGATCAAATAATCTTATGACCAACATTAATTTGACAGAGCCCAGAAGTGAATAAATAATAATTTTACACATGAAAGATTTAATCTTGTATCCTTATCTGACATTTATTAACATTTCATTACATAAAAAAGAGATTAAATAACCAGAAAAAGATTAGAATGATTTTATGAAAAGATATAGTCTTATTCATTATTACTTACGCAGAACTGAACATTTGAAAATGATAAAAAAATGTATATTGTATATTAGAAGGATTATATTTACTCTGGCTAAGACAACACTGGTTTAATGTAAAATTGTGAAATATTTAGTGAGGGTTCCTTGATTTCAGCACTGGATTGGCAACTAGGTCTCATCTTTTTACTGCAGAAATTGTTAAATGTAAGCATACGTTCTATTGTAATAGTTTCTTGTCATCTTCTGGTTTCTTTCTTTCCTGTCAACAATGATCTTCAAAAAATTAAATGCAACATCAATTGTCATCTTCTCTTGCCTTGAATATTGTTCATTTTATTGTTGTTTCTCCTCTGTAATGTTTTCTCATTTTCCGTCCTTTCTCCTCAGTAACCATTTTCATCTTAGTGGCTTTATCACCTTGCTTGGGGTGAATTGATTGGAAAAATACTCTATTGGCTATAGCTTTTGAGATCAGTTTGCGACCACCTCATTGAAAATAACCTTGTCTTTTTATTGATTTATTTTTGTTCATGATTTTATATTCATTTTATATCTCTCTGAATGCCCTAGTAAAACTGCATCACTCCAGCTCATGGAAGATGTTGAGAAAGAGACCATGAAAAGGAGTTTTTCATTGAGTATTCCTTTCTTTTTGCTGTTTTGTTAGCTTTATATCACCACCCGTTGAGGGCTTTGTGTTGTCTCGATGCAAGTAATATCAAATGTATTCTTCTCTCTTTGTCCACAAATTCAGCAAAAGTAATAAAAAATAACTAGATTTACTGTCTTTCTGACAATAAAAACCAACTGTAGCCTCATGATGGAAAAACTTATATCAAGACCCATTTCTCTGCCTTTCAAAACACATTTTTTATGCTATGAGTCATAAACTTCTGTTATTGTTAATATTTCTGGGGCTAAAAGAAAAGTAACCCAAACGTTTCTTTAGAAAAAATAAGATAATCTTTTATTTTCTAAATTTAAACATCTTATTTACCATTTAGTTATCCTGTATCCTGCTATCTTTCAGCAAAGATCTAGTCAAGGTGTCCTTCACAGTCTTTCAGGGAATGGGTACTTTTTCAGTAGGTAAAGAGAATTTGCAAGATAACACTTCTCCAATTCTTTCATTATGCTAATTGTAGGTAAAAACAAAAAAAAATTTAGGTTTTTCAAACTATTTTTTACTGATTGCTGCTGAGAAGGAAAAATGTTATTCGAATGCAATTCTCATAGTTTTATTTTCTTTCTTACAATCAAATGCAAATTTAGTCACATGATATGAAAAAAAGTGTACTGTGATGTATTTGTCTGCCTTCGTAAAACATTTTTATGCCATCAGTTATAAAATTTATGTTATTGCTAATATTAGGGTGTATCAAAACCATTTTCTTTTCTTTTTTATTATAGACCTTCAAAGCTGATTATTTTTGAAGGCAATAACTTCAGTTAATTATTATATATATATATGTATGACTGGAAAATTTCCTCATAGATGAAGAAGAGACTTGAAACAATAGAAACATGGTTCTACAGAAGGGTAGTGAGAAGAGACTTGAAGTAGCAGAAATGTGGTTCTAATAGAAAGGCATGAGAATACCACTGACTGAACATTTGAGCAACAACATTTTAGAGAAAATAGAAACAAAGAGATTTTTCTAGGGCACATAATGAGAAAAGACGTTTTTTTTTCAAAATTTACTTCATATTAAAAGACTATGATTCCACTATATTATTATATATTGTCTCAAAAGTATTTTCTGTTTTTACAGATCTTCACACTGAAGCTTATTTGATATATGCATCTAATATCATTAATATTATTATTATATTAACATGTCTCAAAAATACTTTCCTTTGTTGCTGACCTTTATTCCTTGGTATATGGATCAGTTATAAAAAAAAAAATTAGTATAAGAGAAGAAAATGGAACATAGAATAGGCTGTGCTAGGATTGGTTTCACACAGTACCATAAATAATTATGAAACTAAAACATTAACCTAAAATCTCAAGTCCTGTTCTTAAATAATTCTTTTTCAAATTGAGACTTTCCATATGGATGCCATGCATGGTGTCGATCTCCTTCAGAAATATCTAAACTGTCAGTTGCAAACAACTACTTTCTCAGATCAATGATTAAAAATGGTTTTGAGCAGGGGAAGCATGTAGGTTTTAGCATGACCATCCTTCTTTGTAGACTTGCACAACAGAATCAAAGAACTGTACCAAATAACAGAAACCACATCACTTGAGAAATTTCAAGTAAAATAACAACTAAAATGGATATCACATGTAACTCAAAGAGAAAATAATGACAAACTCAAGATGTTGACATTCAACACTACTCCAAACAAAAGATTAGGAAGGAAACTCTCATCAATACTGGAAAGAGCAGTAACAGTTAGTGACTAGTGTCATATAGTAACAACTCTAAGTAAAATCTTTATTTGACTAATTCAGATTTAGTGCTGAAAATGTTTGTTTTATTATAATGGATGGTTACAAGAGAGGTGGGGGGGGGAGGGAGATGGGATGTGCTTGTTTTATTACCACAACTTGAGAAGCCAATTTTCCTGAAAAATTGTTTTAATAGAAAAATTTCATAAAATGTTAACCTAAAGTAGCACTGGCTGTTTGGTTGATGAATACTAAATGTTTCCTTATAAAGAAAGAGTTAGTATTACATTTACCAATGCTTATATAAATATGTAATGACTATGACTCTAATAATAATAATACATTAACATGGTTGTAGGTCAACCACATTCAACATTGTAGAGTTACTGTGAACTATGTGATCTTGTTGATATCTGCATAGTTTATGTAAGAGATAAATATGGTTTTGAATTCAGAGTTTACCTTTCTCCTAGACTGGCTGCCAAACACACTGGAGCCCAGTTTGTTCTGCTATTTAATCTATAGCTGGATTAAAATGGATTCATACCTTTCTCAAGGGAATATGTGCAAAAGCAGATGTAATGAATAAATAAATGGTTGGAATTTGAACTGGACTTAAGTTTCTCATTCCGAGTCACTAACAATTACGCCATCTGCACACTATTATATTTATAATATTTTTATTGTATGTTAAGCTGTATTGGAAGTATTTTCCTTTTCAGTAGACCTTTACTCCAAAGATTATTTCATGTATACATCTAAAGAATAACTGAATAAGAGAGCAGGTTATCAACAAAAGCTCAAACAAAACCCAAAATATTCAGTACAGTGAAAATGTGAACAATATGGTGACAGGTTTTGATTAAAGTACCTTACAGGTTTGGTCCATTTAAAAACACTTTCAGGTCAGGTATGGCAGACCACTCAGATGGTCTCTGAATGAGGGTGTTCCCAATTATCTAGGTATGACTCCAAATCACCTAATCCATGAAAGATTTTAAAAAAACTTCTCAATACTCAGCCATGATATTCCCACAAGCAGACACAGAAGTTTAAATATCTGGGAAGCATCTTGACAGAGGACAGTAAGTGAGACACTGAGATCCGTAGATATATTGGGATGGCCAAGGACGCATTCCAAAAGCTGGGCAGAGTATTGCGAGACGGGAGGATTTCTTTGGTAACAAAGAAAAGAATACTGAGTTGTTATATGACATCTGTCCTTCTTTACAGCAGAAAATATTGGATGATTTCCTCAAAGAAGAGACTCAAGCCAATGGAGATGTGTTTCTACAGAAGGATGCTAAGGATATCATGGACTGAGCATGTGAGCAAGTTGCAAACAAGGAGAAGGCTTATACTTAACATCAGGAAGAGGCAGCTGAAGTTTCTGAGACACATAATGAGGAAGGAGAGCCTGGAGAATCTGATACTCACAGGTCGAATAGAGGAAAACAGAGACAAGGGAAAGCAGCACATGACATATCTAGCAAGCTTGAGTAGGTGGATGATAGAACATGGTCTGGGGGCAGAAGCAGAGGGAGGGAACTTGCTGAGAGCTGCAAGGGATGGAGGGAGGTGGAGAGCCATGATTGCCTACGTCCTGAAGGGACATGGCACATAAAATGAAAGAAAAGTCCCACTTATGAACAGAGACGCATAGTACACCAGCCCCTAATGAGATATCAAATAAAATCAATTGTCATAAGAGCCACACTAGATTATTATTATCATTATTTATTATTATTATTATTATTACCATTTCAACTGTATCTCTTGTTTCAGGTGTTATACTGGCAGATACAAATATGGAGTTTTTGGCAACTTGGGATTATTATTTTAAAAATGTGCCTCAAAGCAGCTGATATTGTTTGTAGAATTCAGGAGGTGGAAGGAAATGAAAGAATATCTGTCTATACTGCCTAAAAGTGATTCAAACTTTTTAAGGATGGTGTCTTGCCTTTGGAAATAAAGCTCAGAATTGGACAACTACCAATTTTCAATTATGATGTTTTAAAATCAATGTAGAGACTCTAACCATAAGCAATGGAAAACTTTTACAAGAGCTTTGGTCAGCAGAAGATACAATATTCAGAAAACATATCTCTCCCTCTCTCAATGTATATGACACATCTCTTCAGGATGTAGACAATCATGATCCTCCACAGCTTCTTGTCTTTCGTCGCTTTCAGAAATTGTTACTCCTTTATGACCCACTTTTTCATTTGTGTTGATTTTGCATTTTCTCTGATTTGTTAAGTAGACTACTCAGCACTTCCCTTCATTTCTCACACATTCCATGTGCTCTGTCAGTGTTAAATTTGCTAAGCCTTCTTTTCTCACTTTGTTACCAAAATATCAATTCTAACTTTCTTAGTGTTAGCACTTGTTCCTTCTAGTTCTGAAAACTTATTTATAAGTCGAGTATTTGTTCATGCATCAAATATTGCTGTCACATATGGTCTGGTGCTTCTGTTTTATATCTTTCGATTCTTGATAGAATCAAAAGAAAACTTGACAACATAATCTCGTACCTGACCTGATGTCTCTGCTTTCCTTACTTTCCCATCACTATAGTGTTGTTTCCCTGTGACTTTTCTGTAAAGATTTTTACAGTAATTATTCTGATGAGCTTTCCACTTTGTTACCTCGCCTTCATGAATTTAAGTGCAGTGCTAGATTGTCAATTAGGTTTCATAATTTTACAGTTGAAATTGCTACATGTAATTGCAAGTTCTATGCTATTAGTTTCTTCACTTGAACTTCTCACTTGTGGAACTCTCTTCTGGTATCTTGCTTTTAACCAACTACAATTTTCAAAAATTTAAATCCACCATCAGTTGTTATCTGCCCCCTTGAATCCTGTTTTTTTATTGTCCTCTCTTTCTTTAACTCTCAGTAATAGTCTTAGTGGCTTTATCACCTTGCTTAAACCAAAATGATTAAAAAAAACATTTGTCATATGCTTTCTCTTTGATATTCTTAACATTTGTTAGTAGAACTACATCTTTGTCTCTTCTTCATTTGTGGCAAAATTGTCTAGCATTCACTAACAGAGAGGACTGATTGATTTGTTTTTTTTACAGCTTATCAACCCTTTTCAGGTTATTTAAAACCAAAAAATATTTTTACATTGTAAGAATACTTTTTTGAGATAATAATGGTTTAGTGAGTCTTACTAATTAACCCACAGCTTTGGGGAGAAGAGATAAATTCATACCTTTTCCAAGGGTATTTTCATGTAAGTGAACAAACCCAATGGGAATTGGAACTCAGCTCTCTAATTTACAATTCCAAGCCATTATCCATTATACTACCCACATCCAAGCGGTCACCACTCTGATCTGGCTTGATGTTGCTTAACCTTTGTGACTGTAGGGGAACCTGTGTTTCAACATGATATTAACCGTAAACCTTGCCAGAGAGAAGGGTAGATATAACGTTCATTTTTAATGTTATTATTTGGTCCCTTTGTACTTCATTCAGTTTCTTAGAAATATATTCTACTATCTGGATGTACCATCAAATTTCTATGTCACACTTTCTATTGTTTGTTATTACACAGTCCAGATAATTGATTTTCTATAACAGCCATATGTGGGCTGGAGCTACATAATCCACTCTTTCCAGCTTTGAGAGAGTTCAAAATCATTTATGTGGTCTCATAGGGGATGAATTATCTTCCATCCTCCAACTCTTTCCCGACAGACAAAGCATTGCGAGCCTCTCGTCACTCTATCGCTATTTCGATAGAAAATGTTCTGGCACTCTACAATTCTTTGTTCCACCAGTGCAGACATTGAATGCTAAAACGCCACCATGCCATGTACTCAGAAGCACACCATCCTCCTTCCCTTCATATTTACTCAGCAAGTAAGAAGTTCCATTCAGACATTTTCTCACCAAGAGCCACTACTTTATGGAACAAACTCCCAAGAAGATGCTTCCGCAATCACAACAATTTTAACCTATTCACATCTAGGTTAGGCCATTAGCTATCATATATCCTGTATTTACTCCCCTTTCCTTCTTCTATGTTCATATGCCAACCTCATTTTGTAACCCTCTACCTTGTGGGCCTTATATTAGGTGAACATTTTGTAAAATACAAAAAATACTTGTTTAATTTTAATATCTCCAATGACGCACAATTTGGAATATGCTTTTGCTCACATCAAAAAGCAAATTTCAATATCTCCAACAACTCACAATTTAAGCTCTGCATTTTGCTCACATAAATGAAAAAAAGAAATGAAAATACTTTTGATACACCTGAGTAGTTCTAATTTAGATATTGTTATAAAATTCTGCTTGATGCCACAACCCAGTACTGATTAGCTCACTGTGTTATAAATATCAAGGATTAGAAAATTATCTCTGACTTGTATTCAAACAAGGAAAGAAATAATCATTAATATGGCTTGGTTGCTGATATACAAATCTGTTAGATAAAGTATAGAATTTGCCAAAATATTTCTATGTTTTCTTTCAAATGTTTACTATTTTATCTTCTTTTTCTTGATAATTCTTCAATAATTATTTCAAATGTAGCTCAGCCTAACTCCTGATTCAAATGAACTTATCAATTTATCAAGCATTAGATAGAAGCAAAAAATGTAAGATTTGGATCTGAGAAAAGTGATTAACAAATGACAAAATTTTTAAATACTAAAAGTAGAGGTTTGTAGTAAAAATGTTCATGAACAATGAGATTCATGTTATGGATATAGGAAGAGGTGGTAATAAGTGAAGATTTTATGGATAAAGAAGGATAGATAGCAATTAACTCCTGACTTGAAGAGGCTAAGATTGTAGTGTTCAGGGAAGTACCTATACCCAAATCAGTTCCACTAAGTAGCAGTATTGGGGGAAAAGTTCTCTGTGTGGAACTTTTACTTATATTTGGAACAAGGTGAATTACCCACACTTTGCTGCATGTCACACATTTTTTTGTAAGAAAATGATGTTTGATTTTAAATCATTGTTATAATTTATGGAAAAAAAACAATGCATTCCAATATTATTAATGATCTTGCTGATGTGACCTCCATCTTCTGGCTTTCTCCTCCTGTATTTTGGATAGGAATCATCCCCTTGTTCAAATTTAAATTTAATTTAAATCAAAGCAAAAAAATTTCAGTGTAGTGTTTTTTGCAAAAACAGCTTGATCTGACCCCTTTTGATATGCATTTGATGCAATACTTGATTGAATGAATTGATAGGATCTCAGCATTGAACAGTTGAATTGTTGCAACAAATATGTATTGTAAAGCACTACCCACTGATTGGTGCTTTCTTGCTATCCATATTGTCTCATTTTGATCTTGCCAGTGTGACCTTCATCTTCTAGCTTTCTGCTCCTATATTTGGGATAGGAGTTTAAATTTAATTCAAATCAAAAGGAAAAAAAATTCAGTGGGAGGTTTGTGCCCTCCAGGAACCACCTTTAATCAAAATGAAATATACTTATCCAAGTACCCTAGGAGTCATTCCGTAGTTTAAATTTAATTTAATTCAAAATACATGTTATGCATTTAAAGAAATTATTGAATTTTAATAAAACTTTAAAGCATTTTTTAAATGGATTTCAAAAACAATATTTAAATATTTTATTCCACAAACTCTGAGGTGTCTTTATGGTTCCATCCTCGCAGAACTTGGAATCCTTCTGGCTGATGCATTAGTCTAAGTGATTTTACAGGCTTCCAGAGAATTGAAGTTAATTCCATTAAGAGAATTTTGTAAGGATCATTCTAGCTAAATTTCTACTGAGTCTGCAAAGAAACATTCAGTCTGGCATAGTCCTGATGGAAAACAAAAACCTTTCAATTGGCCAATTTCTGATACTTTTCATTGATTACTGCATTTAATTGGTCTAACTGGGTACTTGGCTGAATTCAGTGTCTGATTTTGTGGAATATGCATGTAATAAACACTGTCCTTCCAATCCTAGCAGGTGCACTGCATCAAATTGTTTCATGACTCATTTTGTTTTCCTAGGGACCTTTTTTTATATCACATTGTTGTAAACAATCAATTTTTCATTATCTGAAATCATTCTATTCAAACATGGATGGCTTTATGTTTGAAAAGAAAATTGTAGATGGAAATGCAGTCCATTAAATTTGTTTCCATTTAATCTTGAACCACCAAGCATCATAGCGATTTATGTATCCAAATATTACAAATGTCTTCCCACACTTATATGAGATGTGTGGAGACTCTATGTGATGTCCAGGGTCTTGTGATCTGGATTAATTTTCTACTTCTGCACCTAGTTTGGTTTGGTTTACAGCATATCAACACCTCAATGGGTTATTTAATGCCGACAAGATTTTCATTGCTGGTAATATTTTCCTTTTTTAAAAATATACTGCTGGTAATTTTTCAAAAAAGTATTACTGGTATTAAAACCTATTCTTACACTTTTATAGTGTTTTGATCAGTTTTGAGGGTTTAATGATTTGCCCTTAGCTGGGACCCTGACAGGTGCTACCATCCCAGGTCAGGGTGAACCTGGGAATACCAGCAATTAAGATGTGATTCCACGCTCCTCAAAACCTCCTGTTCAAAGGCCTTGTTGTTGGATGTAGTTTATCGTCTTACCCAGGACGATCTGAACCTAGTGAGGCACTAAAAAACAGTACTCTCAGCTATCGCACTGTCTCTATAAATAACATACTCTTTTTTGCTGTTTGTACAGAATTTTTTGCTTTTTGAACATAAAAACCATTAAATGATGAAAATGCATCACTGTGTCTTTCATTTTTTAGTGTAAAATATTTAAAATTCATACTCTAGACAATTGTATAGAAAATGTAACTTTTCAGAATATGTACACTATTGTGCAAATTAATTGTAACAAAATGAATAATTCCACTATTATTTACTTTTTTTTTTCATATTTTTTCAATGTAACATGACTCAATGCACATGTTAGTACTTCACATGTCCATTCCACAAAGTCATTCCTTGCACATTGGCCACAGATTCTCGATTGGATTTAAATCAGGAGAGTTTCTAGGTCAGTCTGTAGTACTTTGATTTGTTTACTGGTAAGGCTTGCCAGTGTGTTTGTGCAGCATTACAATTTTCTTATGCTTCCTTGGAGTAATTTCCATCGCAAACATTGACTGTAAGACAACCTTTTGAAAAGATCTATGAACTTTTGTTCCCAAAATGACATCCTGGAATAAAAATCATGTGCTGAATAAAATGATCTTGAACTTTAAACCAGTCTGAATAAAATGTAAACCACATGGAAAATAAGAAAATACGTTCTTGAAATGTGGGTCCTGCTTAAAGAGAAGTGAAAAAAAAATGGACAAAAATTGTAGTTTAATCCTTTTGTTTATGAAAAACTCTCTCACAGCCAAAATGGAAAGTCCAAAAATCATTTTGCCTCATAAAAATATGATTAGATAATTACTCCAATCAAAACATACCTTGAAACATGAAATCTTGTTTAAGACATATATAGCTTATTTTCTGCTTTAAGCTGACATAACTTTACACAAGTAAACATTTTTTACTTAATTATCCATGAGATTATGTTGAATATTTTTTAAATCTTATTTACCATCAGAACATTATTTTACCCTTTTTCTCTTTTTTGTGAGAAAAACTTGGCATGTTTTGCAGAGGGAAACAATGAAATTGATTCAGACATTTCTTCTAAGAATCAATATGTGATAAATTTAAAGATTTTTCCATTCTTGAAGAATTATTGATGTACAGCAAACACTTGTACATGATGGATGTGTAAATCAAGAAAGAACAAATTGAAAGTAACAACCTCATTTGCAAGCTGACAGTTTCATTTATCAGGAGATATGAGAATCTTAGACTTAAAGAAAGCAAAATAAAAAAATTAGATCTTCAAAAATCTCATCACATTAACCCTGCATAATCTTAAAAGATTAGACTCAAAAATAATGTCAACCTGTGAAAATACATATAATGGGTATTCACACTGTAAATATACAAAGTGGCTATAACAGACTACAGACACACAAGAGTTGCACAAAGTGGCATAATGTCTATTATACAATGGTGACCCACAAAGTGGCATAATGGTTATTACAGATGTCAGACATTCAAAGTGGCATAGTGGTTATTATAGACTGCATAAAGTGGCATATTAACAGACTGCAGATGCACAATATGCATAATTGCCATTACATACAGCAGACACACAAAATGCATAACGGGGATTACTGACTGCCAATGTGCAGTGGTATAATGCCAAATACAGAGTGTAGATGCACAAAGTTGTATAATGGTTATTATAAACCTTAGATGCACAAAGTTGCATAATGACTATTATAGACAGTGTCATAATGATTATTACCACAAAGATGCACAAACTTGTTTATTATATATTATGGATGCACAAAATGAAATAATGTCTGTTACATACTGCAGACACACAAAGTGCAATAATAAAAGTAGAATTTGTATATCAAAGCTTCTTCTTGTCAAAACAACTTCTGTTTTTGAAAAAGGCTTTAGTCAACTTTATCCTATGCTCTCTCCTATCATGTTATCATAACAACAGACTTGTCATTGGTATGCTATGATTCATGATGGAAAGGAAAGTATGTGAGCAAATTTATATTTCTCATGTTGATTTCTCTTAACTAGGTAGGAGCAACAAAATGCTGTTACATCCATTGTTGACCTTCATAGATTTGTCATTATAAACTGCTCAGATATATTTTTTAATTTAATATATCTGAATGCACATACATATATATATATATATATATATACATATACACTGTTACATTAGAACATGTATACTATACTGTAAAATTGTACATTTTGTTTCAATGTTTAATAAACATCTCATTAGGTAGCTAAAAATGATGGTACCATCATTGTTAACTACCTGATAAGATGTTGTTTATTAAATGTCAAAACAAAATGTACAATTTTGTAGTAGTAACTTACATGTCCTAATGTAACAGTTTATCTATCCTGGGTATGACGATAAACTACATCCACATCCTGGGTATTATGATAAACTACATCCAACAGCAAGGCCTCTGATCAGGAGGTTTTGAGAAGCATGGAACCACCTCTTAATTGCTGGTCGTCCCAGGTCCACACTGACCTGGGGTGGTATCATATATTAAGGTTCCAGCTATAGACAAATAGTTGACCCCAAAACTGTGGTCAAAACACTATAAAAGTGTAAAAATAGGTTTTAATACCAGAAATAGTTTGTAAAAAAAAAAAAATATTAACAGAAATAAATTTTTTGAAAGCAAAAATATTACCAGCAATGCTTTTTTCTTGTTTTGAAAGAAAAAAAATAAAAAGTTTCCAGTAATAAAAATTTTGTCAGCATTAAATAACTCATTGAGGTTAATATGCTGTAAAACAAACCAAGCCAAATTAATATATACTGAAATAGATAGATAAAAAATATTACCAGCAATAAAAATCTTGTCGGCATTAAATAACCCATTGACGTTGATATGCCGTAAAACAAAATAAACCAAACCAATCTAAACCAAAAAATACATATTCTATTCATAAGAATCTATCCTAAAAATGTTTTGGCATTAAATAACCCATTGAGGTTGATATGCCGTAAAACAAAATAAACTAAACCATAACAGTTTATAATAAATATTTATTACTCTTGTATTGAGCTCTGTTTTAAATTAATGTTTTCAACGCTTTATTCTTTTTCTTTTACATTTTGATAGATATATATATATATATATATATATATATATATATATATATATATATATATATATGGAGAGAGAGTGATACATGCACAGTTTGCAGGAGTATGTATAGAGATCTACAGAGTGAAGGAGAAACACCTCCCACATAATGGTAAGACATTAGCTAGATGAAGACTCCATTGCCACTAATGTCTTACCATTATGTAGAAGATATTTCTTGGAGTCATATGTATGATATATATTTTTGCCACAACCTGTATATTATATATATATATATATATATATCTGTGACAGACTATGTTTATAAGATGCTAGGGTGAGGGTATTTATGAAAGATTATTTATGTGTTGTCTTAAAGTAAAATGATCTAAGGAAGTACAGTAATTTGTGCAAATCTAACAAATTTATAACGCATGACTTACAATGTATGATACAACAAGCACTGATACCTTAGATTTAGTCTTTGTGTCCCAAACATGAAAATCAAAAGAAAATGTTATATAGCTTATATTGGAGAAGAAATGGCAATATATTTCCTATCAGTGTCAAAGGTGAAAGTTCAAGCCCAGTTAAAATTCAGGATTTAACTGCTGATTTTCTAGGCAGGAATAAAATAATATTCCTCACTTCAGTTGACCAACTCAGTTAAAAGAGAATTGTGACAAAATATTTTTTTAAAAAGACAGAAAAGATATCCTTATGCTATATGCATATAAATCATTATTGGGTTATATTTTGTTATATTGCAGTTTCTATCTTGAACAGTTTTCACTTCCACCATTTGTTATATCATCTGTATAATAATGGTCCAATTTCTGCATGTTCATTTGTTACTATGATGCAACAGTTATAGTAAATTGCAATGAAATTTCTATTAGTGCTAGGCTATTAAAAGATTCTAACTTGAAGGAAGCAATTTCCAGTTCAACTGGACCACTGGTTTCTGATTTGTTTTTTAATAATTACATCTAAATCAACAAAAAAAAAAAAAAAAGGGAAATAACTCCAGGTCTATTAACTGCTAATTGCATAATTATTTCTTTTTATTTAACCCATTAATGCACACCACCCCCCCAAAATGGAAAGTGTGCATTATAATTTGAAACCTATAATGAATTCTGAATTTTTATATACTTATAACTAATACTGGATTTTTATTTTTACTATTTGTGCTGGATTTTATGGTAGGGAATAATGGGTTAATAATAAAATAAGTAATAAAGAATCCTTAAACCACAGTGATAATTAGTAATTTTAAATAATTCTATAAATTCTACAAGTAGAAAACCAATTTGACATTGCCAACAAAGGTGGCATTTAAATTGAGTTATCAATAAATGTGGATTCATTGGTACATAATTGTTAGTGGCAAGACAAGTTCAATATTTAGTCTATTGCATTCACTTTCATACTAATGAACCTTGGAAAAGGCTTGAATCATTCTCTTCTTCTACCAGCTATTTGTTAAATAGCAGGGTAGACCAGGCTCTTAAGTTTTGGGGTAGCAAGTCAAAGAGAAATCTACTTTGAACATACAATAGAAAGGAGAGAGATTGATGGAAATTCTCAAATAATAAAGAAAAGCAATCTATGGAGAGCTGTGATCACCTATCCTGAAGAGATATGGCATTTAAAATAGAATGGAGAAGACAACATGAAAGAACTTCACTATCTTTAATGAAATGCCATGGTAATTCACAGACAATAAAAAAAGGAATCTGTGGAAAGCTAAATCACCTATGTCTTGGATGGGCATGACATTTAAAAAAGAATCTATAAGGATGATTTGGATTCATAACTAAGCAATTGTATTTGTTCTGAGTTTAAAATCAAGGAAATCAAATAATCAACTGTGTGTCTCTCCTCCAATTTTGCTACGAATCTCCTAATCTCAGATGCTTTAGTCTTATGCTCTTGCAATCATTGGATTTTGTTCACCATGTTCTCTTTTTTCCATTTGCCAAATTTCTGTTATTCCTGTCTGAATCATATTTATGTTTTATGACTGTTGTGTTTCACATGAAAATCCTGACAGATACACCTTGCATTGTTGTTTTATTTTTACCACTTTCAACTCCATGCCACAATGTCTGCATTATTTGATATTCAATTCCATAATTTTGTACAAGAAATATTCACTTATGGGTGGCAGTAACTTTCAACCAATTCCCAATTTCTGTTTTTTATCACTGTACCTTGTCCCTAAAAAATGAATAGCTTTCAGATTCTTAACAGGAAGAAATTATTAGCATAGAACAGAGTTACATCTAGTCATTTCAACTGTAAAATGATGAGACCTTGCCACCAATCTAGTACTGCACTTAGATTCATAGAGTCTAGATATCATAGAGTATTATAAAATGCAAAAATATTTCATTATTTCTTCACTTATTCCATTATTTTCACAGCATATGTAAACTCTTACCTCTATTCATCTTAACATTATATTTCTGTGTACACATGTTTGAGTAGACAAATTATTTTTCACCTGTTTTAAATTCTGAATTTCATCTCCTACACTCTGCATTCCAGAGACTTAATAAAGAAAATTTGCTGCCCCGACACCTGCAGTTTTCAAACCTGTGTCCACTATTGTAGTGGAAGCCACCTTCTGATCGAGTATGTCCACAGCCCAGCAATGTTCAATTATCCTTTTAAAGAATAGACATCTACTCCTTAAGATCTTCTTGAAAGCACATGTCTGTTCAATTTTTTTTTTTTTGCATCTAAAACATAAAGTAATTTCTAAGGGGTTGGTAGATTTTATTCATATGTCAATGCAACACATTCTCTTCTACTCAGAGTTGTGTAGATCACAATATGCCAGAAAATCATAAATATTTATCCATACTTCATTATTTGACTTTGGTTATGTTGGTTCAATCTCTGCAGAAGATGTTGATTCATTTCCAGTTTCATGTTGTTTTGGTCGATAGATAAAGAATGAACCAATCCAGAATACAATGATAAACTGTGACAGAGAATCTGAATCATATCTTTCTCTCTCTCTTATATATAAAATTCTATGTATTCTTTTTGTCCATCCATCACACCCTCTATAATAGCCATACATTGATTGATCAAAACCAAATTTTTGGGAGAAGTGTAAACAGGTAAGTGGGTACAAAGTATGGTTGAGTTTTACTCAGGTGCATAGCTTAGTACAAGAAATTTTTATTAATTTTGGGGGGGAAAATTAAAAGTTTTATTATTTAACATACAAAATACTCCCACTATTTTAAAAACAATTTAGCGATAATTTCAACAATACCAAATACTGTGAGGATTTAAAAAATTGTCATTAAATAATATGACTGAAAAGACATTCTCATGATAAAATTAAGATGAATTGTTGATTGATTCATTTTCTATTGATTATCAACCCTTTGTAGGCCATTTAAAGTCAGAAAATATTTTTAGACTATAAGAAATTTTTTTTTTTGAGATGCTAATGATTTAGTGATAAGTCTTGATAACCCATAGCTAGGGGAGAAGAGATGGATTCTTACCTTTCCCAAGGGTATTTGTGCATAAGTGAATATAACAAACCTAACTGGGATTGGATCTCGGCTCTCTGATTAACAATTCCGAGCCATTATCTCTATTACACCACCTGCGCATCCAAGTTTACAGCAGCTGGGATTCCCAACTGGTCACCCATTGAGATACTGACCAAGATCAATTTTGCTTAACTTCAGTGATCATACAGTGTTACAATGTGATGTGACCATATGCCCAATAAGATGGAGAAAAACTAGTTATGTAATAAGAGTAAAAATGAAATTTAGCAACCCAGATTATTATGATAAAAAAAAGCAACAATAATAAGATGGAATAATAAAATGATAATAGGGAAAAAGCTTCATTAAAACCTCTAGAAAAATATCCTGAAACATAAAAAAGATAAAACAGAGATAATGAATGTAATGATAAAAAGAAAATGTCAGTTGATAAACAAATTAGTGGTGTTTCTTTAATTTTTTAAATATCATTTCAAAAAGAAAAAATACCATTTCTATGAAAACTTTTTGATAAGTCATTTCAAACAAAATTCAGCAAAACCTTTGAATTGATTGAGTGATTTGTTTTTCATAGCTTGTCATCCCTTTGTGGATTATTTAAAGCCAAAACATATTTCAGATTGTAGGAGGTTGCTTATAGTACTCAGTGTTCGCAAGCAATCCCCCATCTAAGTACTGACTGGGCTCAATACTGCTTAATTTTGGTTATCAAACAGGAACTGTTGTTTTCAGCATAATTTGACCATAGACCAGTACCAATAGAAGTAAAATGCTTGTTTGAAATCTATTCAGAATGTCTACAGCTATTTGGGAACCAGCTGTAGAGCTTTGAAGTAATTAAGCAAAACTACTGTATATATTCCAATAATGCTTTGGAAAAAGATTTGGCAATAATCAAATTTGCACATTGTATATATTGAAACAGATATTCTCCCAATAATAAAATTTGTATTTTCCATCTTTTGTTGTAGCTCCCTTACTCAGTGGTCTACTAATTAATGATGGATTTATTAGTGTTTAGCATTTCAATGCTGTCAAGTAGATACTGTATTTATAATAGTAAATGAAGTAGCATTCTCTCTCTCTCTTAACGTAATTGCAAATGGCTGCTATAAAAAAATATGGCTCACATAACAACATGGATGCTTCATTATAAAGTATAAATTACCTTCATTCTTTGTTGGATTGAGTCATGATGTAACTTTGAATTGTTCAGATTACAGCTTGACAACTGGTATATTTACATTGTTCAGTATTCTAACTCTTGATTGAACAGACTTGCTCTTAATTTTAATAGCTGCAGAAATAACTGCAATAAAAATCAAGCGAGAGATAAGTACAATCCTAAAAGGTAAATTCCTGGAATATCAATTTGTTGTGTAATAGATGCATTAAGGACTTGCTTTTCGGGGTTTTTTGGTTTTTTTTGTTTTTTTTTACACAAATTACTTATAAACCCCTGCTGATAAAAGCAAATCATTTTATATATACATGTTAGTAATGGAAAAGTGCTGGCATAACTGATGCTTCTGGTGTGAAAATCAAACTTCCAGCTAAAAATATTTAGCATGCTTAGCCTAGTGCAAAAACAGTTCCAAAATACTGCATTTGCAGGCAGTTAGCAAGATTACGTTACTAACCATTAATTAATTATAGGGGCACCTCAGTGTAGTGTAATGGTTAGCAAGCTTGTCTTGCTAGATCAGTTACAACTGAAAAGTGAGTTCGATCCTCACTAGGTGCCCCATACTTTCAGCCTTGTGCCACATCTAAGCTATGCTTAGAAAATAACTATAGGGGTGTATGTCAGTTATGTCATGTACCCAGCATGCCACTGAGCAGCTTCTTCTAAATTAATCATGTTACCAGAGGATAGGAAAAAAGGATATTCTTTAGGTGTATGATCTACCAATGTCTCCCTGCCACTTCTGAATACTCCACCATTATGATATTATATTCAGTTAAGATCAGGTAAATGAGCTGGTTACTTTATTAATTTTTTTTAAAATAATTTCATTTAGAAACTCATTAGATTTCTTCACTAGATGTGATGCTGCACATTGTTATGCATAAAAAAGTATATGGTGTGCATTGTTATGCATAAAAAATCATCACCTTTCTGAAAATATTTGCTTTTTGAACCATAGATCTATTTGCACCTTCAAAAAAATCCAATGTCTACCTAAGCTGTCACCTTAGTCCCCTCTGTAACTTACTATGCCCTGCAACTTCACCACCTTTAATGTTATCTCAGAAACTCACCCTGCCTATAAATAGCTTAGTAACAACTTTCATATATACTTTTTCATTTGATTTAGAACTTAGTGGCTTGTGTTTTACAACACTTCATTGATAGCAAAGTTTCTAAAAGTTTGTTGGCCTGTAAAGGTTAGCAATAAATAGTTATTGGAGAGTGGTTTCTGAAAGTGCTCACTTTCTTTCTTTTTTTTTTTTTTAGTGCTTTCACCCCAAGAAAGGCAATAAAGCCACTAGAATGCAATGTGTAACTGAGTCTTACAGAACATGAAAAAAAAATAAAATTAAGAAGTGACAATAAAAGAATAAGAATTAAACAGACAGAAGATAATGATAGACTTTTCATTTAAATCTTTGAAAATCAAAACTGACTGGGAAGCAAGAAGCCAGAAAAGAGTTCCACAAGCAAGAAGTGCGATAGAAGAAACTGTTATCATAAAAGTTACAGTAACATCTAGCGGTCATTTCAACTGTAAAATAGATGGGACATTGCCACCAATCTAGTACTGTACTTAAATTCATAAAGTCTAGGTAGCAAAGAGGAAAGTTCATCAGAATAATTAACATGAAAGTATTTATAGAAAAAGGCATGAGGAAGCTACGATAGGGTAAGGGAAGGAGCCTGAAGCCAATATACCAGGTCAGAACATTGTAGATTGGATTTTATCAAGAATCTCTACATATATAGCATCACTAACTTACTAACATTTCTTGCAGCATGCCACTGAGAAGGGAATTTTCAAATATTTGGCTCTTCCTGTTTAGAATCTGAAAGCTATTCATTTTTTAGGGACAAGGTACAGTGATAAAAAACAGAAATTGGGAATTGGTTGAAAGTTACTGCCACCCATAAGTGAATATTTCTTGTACAAAATTATGGAATTGAATATCAAATAATGCAGACATTGTGGCATGGAGTTGAAAGTGGTAAAAATAAAACAACAATGCAAGGTGTATCTGTCAGGATTTTCATGTGAAACACAACAGTCATAAAACATAAATATGATTCAGACAGGAATAACAGAAATTTGGCAAATGGAAAAAGAGAACATGGTGAACAAAATCCAATGATTGCAAGAGCATAAGACTAAAGCATCTGAGATTAGGAGATTCGTAGCAAAATTGGAGGAGAGACACACAGTTGATTATTTGATTTCCTTGATTTTAAACTCAGAACAAATACAATTGCTTAGTTATGAATCCAAATCATCCTTATAGATTCTTTTCATTTGTGCAGAGAGAAATGGATTCATGCCTTTATTATTAATTTTCAGCTAGAATTTAAATCTGGTTATATGATTTTGTTTTCTGTTCCTTCATACCGCATCTCCAGAATCCCAGATTTAAGTTCAACTTTAAAATCCTTAATTAATTTTTTAAAATTTAAATCTAATAATTGAAATATGGATCTCACAATCAAAATAAGGATAACAGTTGAAATAAATCTGTTATAATGCTGAGAATTGATTATTAATTTGGGTGCAAATGTTTATTGGTTTGATATTTTCTTGTCGGGTTTTTCCTATAAAAAGATTCAGAAAATTTAAATTTAAATGACCATTAAATGTCTTCAAATATGGCTCTATACACAAAGCATAAAGTTATACAGATATTCACTCGTCGTATCACCAAAGTAAAATGACCAATTGAGCATGATGTACCATAAAACAAAACAAACCAGAATAAATATGCAAATTTCCTCTATTTACATAAGGAGACATTGTCATCGTACAGAAGAAGAACACAATATTCTAAGATGCATTAACTTGCATGTTTTACTTACAAATTGACTGTTGACGAGGCTTAAAATATGCTGACTGTATCCCTTGCAGAGAAGAACCAGACCCAAAGGGAGCCTTCTACTATGTGGATGCTTGTGGACACAGGCACGGATGAACACTGTGTATCTATAGAGTCGGGTAGAAGCGTGACCCCTGTGTATCTATAGAGTCGGGTAGAAGCGTGACCCCTGTGTATCTATAGAGTCGGGTAGAAGCGTGACCCCTGTGTATCTATAGAGTCGGGTAGAAGCGTGACCCCCTGTGTATCTATAGAGTCGGGTAGAAGCGTAGACGTGACCCTGTGTATCTATAGAGTCGGGTAGAAGCGTGACCCTGTGTATCTATAGAGTCGGGTAAGCGTGACCCTGTGTATCTATAGAGTCGGGTAGAAGCGTGACCCTGTGTATCTATAGAGTCGGGTAGAAGCGTGACCCTGTGTATCTATAGAGTCGTGGGTAGAAGTCGTGACCCCTGTGTATCTATAGAGTCGGGTAGAAGCGTGACCCCTGTGTATCTATAGAGTCGGGTAGAAGCGTGACCCCTGTGTATCTATAGAGTCGGGTAGAAGCGTGACCCCTGTGTATCTATAGAGTCGGGTAGAAGCGTGACCCCTGTGTATCTATAGAGTCGGGTAGAAGCGTAGAAGCGTGACCCTGTGTATCTATAGAGTCGGGTAGAAGCGTGACCCCTGTGTATCTATAGAGTCGGGTAGAAGCGTGACCCCTGTGTATCTATAGACTCGAGTTTAATACAAAAACATATTTTAGCATCAGATATATGAAATACCATCTCATAATTCTGCTTATATTTTAGTTCATTATTTAGCATGTTTGTGACACCCCTGCCAATACTTCATAAATAATAGACTATTCCATCATAACATTGAGACTGATTCAGAAGTATTTTCCTTTTCCCCCCATCATTATCCATAAGACAACTGATTTCTTTGTCTTTGCTAACCAAAAACAAAATAGCAAAAATGCTAAAAATTTTAACAGCAAAAAATGTGCATGTTCAATGAGTGACATGACAATTGACATTTTAAAAAGCCATATGAATATTTCTCAAATCTGACATGATTAACCTTGAGGTAATCAAATGGAATTAATATGAATAAAGCATGCATTACAGAGAGAAAACATTTTTATTTTGAAAAAAAAAATAGATCAGTGTAACAAAATTCTTTTACCACAGCTTTTAAAAGATAAGGAAACTGAGGCATCCAAATTCTCTATTAACCGATCTCAAGGCAAGAAATTCAAACAATTGTCTTCTATATTCCTGGTATTTTTTTTTCTTAAAAGAAACCTTTAAAAATTTTATGTGCCGAAAACTTTCACATATGGCAAAACAAAGAAATCAGGTTCAAAGCGCTACTCAGAGCTTCTTGCTATGTGACAAAAAAAAGGGTTCTTATCACCAATAGTTGATTGAATGTTCAAGAAACTCTGAGTAGGGAGATGAACCTGGTTCCTGGTTAGTTTTACTGCTCTATCTTGGTCTATTATTATAAATCTGCCAATCAGATTTTGATTTTAATTTATGCAAATTCTATCTGAAAAGTGTCCAGCTATTTAATATTCATGAAAAAATAGCCTACCTAAAGCACAGGTACCTTTGTCCTCATCAAAGTACTCATCTTGAGACCTCATACACTTGTATCCAATCCTCTTTTCAAAACAGTTTACAAAGACCACTTTTAAGATCCCTACATCTGCATCATGAAATTCTCCTTAATCTCACCCATGAACTTTCACCAGCAATTTTATCAGAAGTTATAGGTAACCTAATCTAACAAAAACCTTGTTTAAGACATGAACTCAAACTGAATACAAATGTTACCGATCCACAAGATTATTCAATAACATCTCTGACAAAATAACCCTATGGAAGAGTATCCATTTCTATATATACAATGTGCAAGTTTGATTATTGCCAAATCTTTTTCCAAATGTATTATTGGAATATATACAGTATTTTTTGTTAAATTACATCAAAGCTCTACAGCTGGTTCCCAAATAGCTTCTTCTGAATAAACTTCAAACAACCATTTTACTTCCAATTATATTGTTGGTTTTAATGACCAAATGTTATCGAAATATTTTGAGATAAATGGTCTTTTTTTTTCTTTACAGATAATTAAAAATTAAATCATGATAGGAAACATCACTAATTTGTTGAGCAACCGACATTTTCTTTTTACTCTTAAACTGAATAATTTGTTATCTGTGTTTTGTACCAATTAGTACAGGCAGGGAATCAGCAGGGATTTTAACTCATGTTTTTTTTTTCCCATTAAAAGTAGATTGTAGATTATATTCATCATTATGACTACAAAGCACTTCTAAAGAAAAAATATCATCAGAGGGTATCTTCAATGACTTCCCTCAATATTGACTGCTAATTATTTTTTTAGATTATCTTAAATATTATTTGGAGTTCTTTTAATAGGCACACACACACACACACACACACACACACACACACACACATATATATATATATATATATATATATATATAATTAAAATTACAATCAGTAATGTATCTGGTGTTTGTGCCACCCATGATAGGTGTCAAATTTGCCTCACCTTTAGCAATATTTCAAAACTGGACAACATCTATAAAATATAAAGCAAGATTATTGTTATAGACATTTATTTTGTTTTGATTGCAGACAGAAAAAATAACTATGACAAAATAATATGGAAAAATGTTTAAAAATAATTAGAAAAAGAAAAAAAGATTTTTAGTCAATAAGAATTTTTAAGACAATTAATAATATAAGCATTATGAAAAAACATCCTGACTCATAGTGTAACCAGCAAAGTAAATGTTGAATATATTAACTAAGTGAATTTCAATAAAAATGGCCAAAGTGGAATTAGAGGGGGAAAATGGAATAACTAATACCCATTCCCTAAATGGTCTGCCAATAACTACAATGAACTTTAAAAAAAATATTATCCAATGTGTAACTAAAACCATTTCCAATGACTTCCACAATATTGACTTTGTGTTTTTAGATTATCTTAAATGCTATCATTTTTTTGCAATAATATTCATCCTATAAAAGGCCTAAGAGTCATTCAAGGTAGGTTATACATTAAGAGATAAGAGGCACAGTTTATGTGGATATTTGGGAAAGATAACGGTTAACCCTAGACCTTTACAGATTAAGATTATAGTGATTGAGAGACCATCCTCTTATGAGAGAGTTCCACAAAATAGTGATTCATGAGAAGTTGTTTGGAACTTACATCTTATTGATAGAATACAAAGTGAATGAGGGTGGTTCACTACAATGTGTATGGCATGGTGGCTCTTAGTGATGATGGTTAGAACTGGTGGAACTAAGGAATATAGTTCATCTGAGCACTTTCAATGGAAATAGCAAGAGAGTAGTGAGAGTTGCAATTTTTGTCTGTGGGAAATGGGTTGTAGGGTGGAAAATAATTCATCACCCACAGGGATGCGGAAATGCTTTTGGATTCTAACATGACTGGGCAGCTCATGTTCATATATTGGCAACAGTACTCCATTTTTGGCCTGATCTGGCTCTTGTAAAGGTAGAGGATAGCAGGTACTTACTGGAGTGGTCCAAAGGAACAAGGTTTGCAAAAGGAGCTAACTGTAATTTTTTTTCAAGTCTTATACCCATGTCCATTTCAATTGTAATGTTAATTATTGTACATTACTAACACAAACATGAGATGCATAACATTGTTTTCTTTGACACCAGACTACATTAATCACCTTCAGTCAGTGGGTGTGTCACTTTTGAGCCTTCTCCAAATGTGGTCTCTACCTTCCTGTGTGGATTTGAAAGACTGTTTGTCTCTGGAGTGGATGTTTATATATCTATCTCATATGGTTCTTTCCCATATATACATATTTAAGTCACAGCTATGTCAATCAGGTGTTCACCTGTTGAGGTTTATACTTGGTTTTAAGAGATCACCCCCAGAGTCAACCCATTGATGCCGTCCTGGGTATGATTATAAACTATATCCGCATCCTGGGTAAGCAATAAACTACATCTGACAGTAAGGCCTCTGGTCAGGAGGTTTTGAGGGGCATGGAACCACCTCTTAATTGCTGGTGTTCTCAGGTCCATGCTAACCGGGAGTGGTAGCACCTGTTAGGGTCCCAGCTATGGGCAAATAGTTAACCCCGAAGCTGAGGTAAAAAACATTATAAAAGTGTAAGAATAGATTTTAATAATAGAAATACTTAGTAAAAATTATTACTAGAAATAAATTTTTGGAGGAAAAAAAACTATTACCAGCTATACGTTTTTGAAAAAATAATATTACCAGCGATATATTTTTGAGGAAAAAAATATTACCAGAAATAGATTTTTGACAAAACAAAAACATTACCAGGGAAAAAAAATTTGTCAGCATTAAATGACCCATTGAGGTTGATATGCCATTAAACAAAACAAACCTAAGGCATTCCCTGATGTACTGTTCCATAGAATGATTTTCCACTATGAAAAGGGATACTGGGGCAGCTTTCAATCCAACATGATGGAAGCTTCCTTCCCAACCTTCTTCAAGCATGCTGCCTCCTCCAAACCTGCTGTCCTTGTCAGTGATTAGATCTTTTTTGAAATGGAGCGTTTTATACCCAAAAAGAAATTCCTGCAAAAACCAAAGTCGACCCTGGTCCACCCCTGAATGCGCTGCAGCCATAACTCACCGAAACAACTACTTCAATATCTACCACAAGGAACGATGTAGTTTGGCTCTCACTGCATTCAGAACTGCCTACAATCACTGCAAAAAAGTTTTAGAAAATGCCATGTGCAGCTATGCATGAGTAGTCCAGACTAAGGTTGAAGGGAAACAAAATTGATCCCATGAATTCTGGAAGATCACCAACCAAATAATGAACAGAATTAAAGTGGCCGTGCCCATAATTAAATGGCCGTGAGGTCATATCTTCCTCAAAAGATAGAATGAACTGTTTTCCTTCCATCTTCACCTTTAACTCAATGTTAGATGACAAAGACCATCTCCTTCCCAAATTCCCATGTTTTACTCATCTCTCAGTAATATCACCATCACAGCACAAGAAATCTCTAGACTTATCAAAAGCCTTAACCCTAAGAAAGCCACTAGTCCAGACAAAATTCTATTGGTTGTCATTAAGAATATCAACCCAAAATTATCCCCAATCCTATCAAAGTGATTCAGCCGCTGCTTGAAGGAGAAATCTTTCCCAAGCCTGTGGAAAGTGTCAAGCATATGCCTGGTTTTCAAGAACATGGCTATGTGATGTTCCCCCTCCCAGTACAGACCAATCACTCTCCTAAGTATCATTAGTGTTGAGATGTTGGGAGTGTTCCCATGTGTGTGTATTCAAATAAAGACAAACACAGATGTAGGGGAAAATACTGGTATATTTGAAGAGGTATTTAACAACAGAGTGATTAGTAATAACGAACGCCGATTAGTAATAACAATTAGCAAGAGTCTAAAGTCCAACGGTAACTTCCGGTCGAGAGACGGAAGTGAGATGGTCACCTGATCTCCAGATCTCTCTGGTCTCTCTAGCACTGTCCTATATCATAGAGGGATCAATCCATTCTTAGTCAGAAGGTTGGTGCGCCCCAACAATTAGTAAACTCTTTGGGCCATAATCAATTAGAAGGTCATTGAACACTAGAAAAGAATAACCTCTTCAATGACAAACTGTATGGGTTTTTGGTCAGCCTGATCCACTGCCAACATTCTACCATCACTCACAGTATCAGTGAGGCTCTTGATAACAAACACACCTAAAGGGGACCCTAGAACTAGATATATCTTGAAGGCCTTCAACAAGATGTGGTACAAAGTCTTGCTATACAAGTTCTCCAGTTATGGAATCACTGGAAGGGTCATTTCGATCATAAAATCCTTCCTAATCGATAGGTCCTTGAAGATAGTTGGCCAGTCCTCTGTAGCCCTAGAGGTCAGTGCAGGTGTACCCCAGGTGTCACTCTTTAGAACAACCATCTTTTTGATCTACATAAATGATCTGCCTAAGAATATATTCAGATCAATTGTAAACATCTATGTTGATTAGGTGACTATATACAGTCATACCTCTAAAACTCTCAATGGTCAGAGATTGGCAACTGATCTCTCTTCCCCTCTTGCACAAAATACCCAATGGGGTAAAACTGGCTGGTTACATTCAAAGCCTTGAAGACCAAGCTAGTTACATTCCATCATTGCTGATCTGAACCCAAACTACCACCAATCAGGAAGCACTGTGCCTTGAAAGACTGTTGAGTTTCAAACTTGCACCTGACCTCAAGTAGAACTCATACATATGATCCATTGCTAACAATGCAGGTAAAATAGTTGGCTCTCTGTACTCCTTCAGTAAGTACCTGACTCCTCCTGCTATTCTCTACCTTTACAAGAGCCAGATCAGGCCAAAAATGAAGTAATGTTGTCATATTTGGGTGGGAACTGCCCAGACCTCACTCTCCAGCCTTAATAGTGTTTAAAAGAATCTCTAAGTTCTTGTGGGTGATGAATTATCCTCAACCCTTCAACCTCTCTCCCACGGGCAGGATGTGGCAAGACTCTTGCTGCTCTACAACTCCTTCCATACTCAGACAAACTACATTCCCTGGTCCCACCAAAGCATACTTTCACAGCAAGAACACACCATACCACTTTCATAGTAGTAACACCCCCCCCACACACACATTCCCCCTGTATTACATCAGTGAGAAGTAAGTTACACTTGAGCAGCTGCTTCCAGTGAACTACTGTTCTGTGAAACCATTCCCAACAGGATGTTTCCATGATCACTACAATCTTGACCTGTCCAAGGATAGGGTTAACCATTATCTTCCACTCCTATACAGAAAAATGACCTCTAAACATAACCCTCTACCTCGAATGGCCCCTGGGCATTGTAAAAGGTGAACCTTATTTTAAAAAAAAACAAACCCCCAAAAAACGACATATTTGAAGGCCGGAGGTCTAAAAGAAGTACCAATTAACATATCTAACAAGCTTGTTTCAGAACAGAAACAGGGAGGGATAGTAAAGGGAAAGATATTGTTTAGAGCTACAAAGGAAGTTGTGAAGAACCATTATTGCTGATGCTCTGAAGGGACATGTCATATAAAAGAAGTGTACTCATGCCATCAAGAATGATGGCTTTTCAGGAATCTCTCATTGTTGTATTTTGCTCTTTAACAGAGATTTTTTCACTTCCCAACTTCAAAAACATCAATGGAACAGCCTACACTGATTTTTTCTCCTTGCAATGCTAACATTAGTAAATGGAAGATAACATGGTTACTACAAAAATTTAAAGATGTTACAAATCAAAATCCAACATTGTGTATTTTGTTTTGTCCTGGAAGGTTTTCGTACTTCTGTACTTTAATTAGTTAGTTTTGGATTAGAGAAAGTTTAACAGGGATATAAATTCAGTAATCAAATAATCAATGGGCTGCCATTTTTTTTATTCCATTGAGAATGTTTATGGACAATTTTAGAAATGAATCACCTCCAGCAATAAGAAGAAAAATGTCATTTTTTTTTATCAAGATAATTTTTTAGACAACAAAAAAAAAAAAAAAACATCATAAAAACATTTCTTTTAATATATTTCCTAAGCCAAAATAATGTATTTTACTAAGAAAACAAAACAAAAATCTATAATTTTTTTTTAACTCTCTGCCTTAGTGACTCCACCTATAGGTATTCTCTTTTTTTTGAGTGTGGAGGTATAAATGTGGCCCTCACCAGTTGTGTTATGGGAGGTGCATATGGTTGGGTGGTTGGTAGACAAGATGATAAATTCGATGGTACTGCCAAAAATGGTCATCACAAAGTAATAGACTGCCTCTCTCTCTCTCTGCAACAAACAATTTTATGTATTGGAAATTCATGTCTACCTGTGATCTTGTGTATATTTTTGTCAAACGCAAGCATATCCAGTTGATAAACTTGTTACCCGTTTTATTTCTGTCACTGAATACAAGCGTATTATTTTCCTAGTAGAGTAAATAATAATAAACTAACATAAGCATTGACTTAATTGCATCTGAAACAAGGCCGAGGGTACGAGAATATCTGAATTCAATACAGCAAAATGTTAAATGGGAAAATTTCATTAAAAATAGACATATGAGTGCTCAGCTGTTATGCAATATCTTAGCAGACACAATCTTCTCTGAACACTACATTCTTAACCATTTCAAGTCAAGGTTCAATTGTCCTGGGTATGATGATAAACTACATCTGGCAACAAGATCTCTGATCAGGAGGTTTTGAGGAGTGTGGAACCACCGCTTAATGGCTGTTGTTCCCAGGTACACCCTGACCTGGGGTGGTAGCACCTGTTAGTTGTCTCAGTTATAGGCAAATAGTTAACACCCAAAGTGGAGTCAAAACATGATGAAAGTATAAAAATTCTTATAGTAAAAAAAATTAACAGCAATACATTTTTGTAAAAATAAAAACAATACATTTTTGTAAGGAAAAAATATTACCAAAAATACTTTTTTGCAAAAGAATTTACTAATGCTCTGAAGAAAATTAAATTTCAGCATTAAATGATCCATAAAGAGTTCATGTGCTGCTAAACAAGCAAACAAATCAAGGTTCAGTTACTGTCTATCCTCCTTATCCTCATAATGCTCACTTACTTCTACCTTCTCTTATATTCATACCACATACCTCATTCAGTAAATCTCTACCATGAGTGGCTCTTGAGCCTTGTGTTAAATGAACAAAATAAAAAAAATTCTATCCTTTATAGTTCTAAGCAATGTTTGTCCCTTTACTCTTCCTCCAAGTCCATGTTCTGCCATCCATTTATGTAAGCTTGTTAGGGTCAGTTACTCAGTGTTTTTCCCTCCACTCCTCTGCCTTCAATAAATCCTGTCAGTGTCAAATTCTCAAAACTCTTCTTCCTCATTATTTGAATTGTTTCTTTTTAGACAGTTTTGGATTATAGAAAGTTTGACAGGGATAAAATTTCAGTAATCAAATAATCAATGGGCTGCCGTTTTTTGTTTTTTTTTATTATTATTTCATTAAGAATGTGATATGTCCTGGAAAGGGATATATTTGAATGAAGTAGCTAAGTGCTTTTGGCTACTATAACCAAGTACAATAGGGTAGCAGTAATCGACTGGTATGTGTTGTAGTCGCAGGTAAGAAGTGTAGATCATGGCGTAGTCCAATGAGCATTGTTATAGACTTAGCTCAAAGACTAAGGCTCTTCTCACTCTCCTACATGTCCGTCGATATTTATGACGGACACCAGCCAATCACATTCCAGTGAGGGGGAACACGGGTGTACACATATTCCATTATATCAAAATGTTTATGGACAATTCTAGAAATGAATCACCTCCAGCAGTAAGAAGAAAAATGTTATTTTTTGTCTTTTTATCAAAATTTGAACTGTTTCTTTGTGATCCTAAACACTAGTGTCTTTTTGGAAGACATTTTTCTTAAAACTTTCTTGATGTTTACATAATTCTCTTAAATAAAAGAAGAAAAAAAAATGTTATTGTTTCTACTGAAGGACATTCTAATTGATTAATGTTTGATTTTATTTATTTTATAAAGTGTTTTATTTTAGCCATCCATCAAAATTGGCTATAAAATCAATAATTGATTAAAAATTATTATTTAAAAAAAAAATGATATTTGATTAAAAATCTCATAGTCCTTTTGTTATAGCCATAGGTGTTTCCCAAAGTTTGTCTAACTGGATGAGAAGGATGGTAACTGACTCTTGTCTTGATGACATTAAGGGTCAGTCACTACAAAGCAGAGGTTTCCAGGAAAAAGCTGAGTGAGACTTTCTTGTTACAATTACAATGTGGATGATTTGATTGAGTATTTTTTCCTTTTCTATCATTCATGGCTAGCAAGGGCAGTCTATCCTGCTAGTTAACTTACAGCTAGAAGCAGAGATGGTTTCATACCTTTCCCAGGGGCATCAATGCAAAGTAAATGCAATGGACTCACAGAGGATTTGAACATGGCTCACTAATTCCATGCATGGAAAGTGGAATTGACAAGTGGAGTTCAAATTATAGACTAGTTTGTTCCATTCATTTACACACTAATGCCTTTGGAAAAGGGATGAATCTGTCTCTTTTTTCCCTCCAGTTATGAATAGCAGCCAGTTGAGTACTACTGCTCTGACTTCAAAACCATGGAGAAGGTTGTGGAAAATTATTCAGTTATTTCTGTCCAAATTTCTGGCATGCAAAGTCATAATTATCTATAGTTGGACTAATGTCCTGATCCTTGTTAGAAACCACTTATGAACATCAAGCATTGAAAGCAATCACTTACAATCCAAAATATGTTTTAGCTTTAAATAACCCACAATGGGTTGATAAGCTGTAAAAAACAAAAGTAACAAATCAACAAATTTTTTGTTAGGATCACAATGTTTCAGCTGTGATTCTTCTGGCCACCTTCAGATTTCTGTCAGTCTGGAAAATTATGAAAATCTTGAACTGAACCGTTTATTCAATTTACAGAGAGAGATTGTTTTCATCCTGTCATAGGTGAGGAGAGTCGATTATCTTTCTCAAGAGGGCAGTGCAATTTATAGATAATAAAGAATAAGAGTTGTGTAGAGAGCCATAATTGTCAGTGTCCTGAAAAGTCCTGGCCTAAAAAAAGAATAATATACACACACACACACACACACGAGGAGAGGCTGAAACTTTCTTGATCTAACCACTTTCCAAATTCATGTTTTCAGTAATCAAGTATCAGCTTAAGCCAAGAATTTTTCATCATAAATTTAGATAAAGATAGATTTTTATTCATATTAATTAGCATATACAGAATGATTGAAAAGTAACTCCCTATTTTATATATGAGTATCTAGCCAGGAGTCCTGACTTAACACCCTGTAACTTTTCTCTTTGAGATTGGTTAAAGACTGCTATACCAAACCAAGTCTTTGGGAGAACTTGAAGGGTGAATACAAGAAGTTATGTCTTCCATACCACAAAAGTTCCTAGTGAAAGCAATTGACATGATTCCTGAGCAGCTCAAGAAGCTGGTAACGAAATCTGGTGCCCATATCGAATTTTAAATAAAACCTAATGCTAAACATTTGTCTCTCGTATTCATTTCTTGTAAAACTTATAGTCAATAAATAAGTATTTTAAAATGGGGAATGACTTTTCAGTCACCCTGTATTAGTAATGTCTTATTCTGCTGATGTAGTTGCTTATTTTACTAATTTTTCCCTCTTCTGTTAGTTACTGTTTTTTTGTTGTTTTTTTTGTAAAGCCTCCACAAATATTAAATTGCTCAGCACGAATATGAAATCAGTGCTTTCAACGGTAACACATTAACAATGACAAAGAAACATTAAGAAAAATAGTCATCCTATAGCATCTTCTTGTCGACTTGGAGAAGTATAAATCACTTTTTTATTCTTTCTTGGGAGCTCATCTTTTGTGAAGGGTATAAAAGAGTGGCAGAAAAAAATAAGTACTGAGAAACTTGGCTTATCTGTAATAGCTTTTGTTGCTTAAATAAATAATAGTGTTGGACATGAATGAAGAGCTCCTCAGGAGAAGGAAATGAGTTCAGACCTCATCTAAAGCAACCTATTTTATCTGAATTCCTTCAGTTTTGGTTTAATAGCTGAAGAAAAAGAGTAGTGAAAATATGTTGTTATCAAAAGCATAAAAATCACTAATGAAAACTAATAAGACATAATACTGAAAATATTTCATGAAAAACACTTGTAAATAAAGTATTATTACTACTAATCAATCAATCAATGATACAATGAACAAACAACAGAATGATTAATAATACAAATCTAATTAACCCATAGCTGGGGGCAGAGGCAGATTCATACCTTTCTCAAGAGTATTTGTATGTAAGTGAATAAATATCATGATCCCAACTGGAATTAGAACAATGATTAACAATTCCATTACACCACACACACACACACACACACACACACACACCTCCAAGCTTACAATAACTGGTATTCCCAAGCTACAGTACCTGGTATTCCCAAGCGGTCACCTATCTTTGTACTGACAAGGCTCAATGGTACTTAACTTGGGTGATCATACGAGCAAAATTTCACCTAATAATTACATATAAAGTGACAACAAATGCTAAAAGCATATATAGAAAAATCATTGGGAATTACTTTACCATAGGAATGCAGTAAAATTATTTATGAAACATGTATGTCAAATCTCTGGAACCCTCCACCCCGTAAAAAAAGGCATTTAACCAAAACTTTAAATTTGAGTTCTCCCACAAAAAGAAAAAAAAATCAAAATATTGTCAAAGGCAACATTTTAACTGTATATTTTGTTTTTCATTTTCATAAAAGAGTGCTGGAAACTTTTGCACATGTCACATAGAATCAAGTTTTTGGGTAGTTCATTCACATTTTACTTTTGTAAGCACCTGATTAACTTTTATTTGCATTTGTTGATAATGGCTCTCAGTCAGCAATACCCACTTAACTGAACAAAAGCACAAAAATCTTCATTAACTCAAAGAATTGCAAAGAGATAAACGAAATTCTGATAAAAACAAAAATCATTTCTGCTGACTTTACTACTACTCTGACCACTTCTTATTACGTTTTAGTCACTTTTAAGAAACTAAATGTTTCTAGTAGTAGAGAAAATAATTGATGACTACTAAATTTTTCAATCTGTCATTATATGTATAATTATTATTTTGTAGCAGTGTTTTACTATAGGAATGCATTGCAAATGAGCAAAAAAGGGATTGTCAGTGGTCAGGAATGAATGCAAGCATTACTAAAAGAATAGGGCTATTATATATATAATTATTATTTTGTAGCAGTGTTTTACTATAGGAATGCATTGCAAATGAGCAAAAAAGGGATTGTCAGTGGTCAGGAATGAATGCAAGCTTTACTAAAAGAATAGGGCTATTATATGTAGAATTATTATTTTGTAGCAGTGTTTTACTATAGGAATGCATTGCAAATGAGGAAAAAAGGGATTGTCAGTGGTCAGGAATGAATGCAAGCTTTACTAAAAGAATAGAGCTATTATATGTAGAATTATTATTTTGTAGCAGTGTTTTACTATAGGAATGCATTGCAAATGAGCAAAAAAGGGATTGTCAGAGGTCAGGAATGAATGCAACCATTACTAAAAGAATAGGGCTATTATATATATAATTATTATTTTGTAGCAGTGTTTTACTATAGGAATGCATTGCAAATGAGCAAAAAAGGGATTGTCAGTGGTCAGGAATGAATACAAGCATTACTAAAAGAATAGGGCTATTATATATATAATTATTATTTTGTAGCAGTGTTTTACTATAGGAATGCATTGCAAATGAGCAAAAAAGGGATTGTCAGTGGTCAGGAATGAATGCAAGCTTTACTAAAAGAATAGGACTATTATATGTAGAATTATTATTTTGTAGCAGTGTTTTACTATAGGAATGCATTGCAAATGAGGAAAAAAGGTATTGTCAGTGGTCAGGAATGAATGCAAGCATTACTAAAAAAGAATAGGGCTATTATATGTAGAATTATTATTTTGTAGCAGTGTTTTACTATAGGAATGCATTGCAAATGAGGAAAAAAGTGATTGTCAGTGGACAGGAATGAATACAAGCATTACTAAAAGAATAGGGCTATTATATATATAATTATTATTTTGTAGCAGTGTTTTACTATAGGAATGCATTGCAAATGAGCAAAAAAGGGATTGTCAGTGGTCAGGAATGAATGCAAGCTTTACTAAAAGAATAGGGCTATTATATGTAGAATTATTATTTTGTAGCAGTGTTTTACTATAGGAATGCATTGCAAATGAGCAAAAAAGGGATTGTCAGTTGTCAGGAATGAATACAAGCTTTACTAAAAGAATAGAGCTATTATATGTATAATTATTATTTTGTAGCAGTGTTTGACTTTAGGAATGCATTGCAAATGAGGAAAAAGGGATTGTCAGTGGTCAGGAATGAATGCAATCATTACTAAAAGAATAGGGCTATTATATGTAGAATTATTATTTTGTAGCAGTGTTTTACTATAGAAATACATTAAAAAATAATGATTGTCAGTGGCTAGTATTTAATGCATGTATAAATTTCAAAAAGACTATATTTTAAGCACTTTGTTTCATATTGTCTCTAATGTATCATTGCTATTTGTAAAACTTTTTTTTTCAAACTTTGAATGTAATTTAATGATAGATATGCTATTTGAATCAGTCAACTTTTGAAATTAACTTCTTGGAAATCTTGTTGACCAAATTCTTGCATGCAATTATTTCCCTTAGATTAATGTAGACTGTCACTATTTGACCACTGCAGTGGTCAAATTAGTAAGTGACCAATTAGAAACTGTCCAATTACATTGATTATCTCCTTTAATGTCTCAGAAAATTTAGCCTTGCAGACGATGTACTAATGCAATTAATGGACTTTTTCATGTTGTTATCTTAGAGCAAGGTAAAAGTACATGTGAGTGTAATGCTTATCTGTTTGGAAAAGAGACTCAATAAATCGAGTCTAAATTCTAGTTAAGGTTATTCCTGTTCATTTCACTTATAGACTCTTTGAAGTGGCATCAATCTATTCCTCCTAGGACACTTCCCTCATGACAAAAGTATCTCATTACTGGCATGCCACAGTGGCTGACAAAGAGTTGGTCAGTGAATTACTCTCCCATAACTAATTTTTCTGTCTAGGAAGTAGCTTCAAATGGCTGCTGCATAGTGCTTAAAAAATTTAAGATAAAATTATTTTTTTTGCAAAGATTGAATTGAAAGAAAAATAAAGCAGGTTGAAAAATCAACCTCTGTTAATAATTAGAAACAATAAAATATTTTCAGGACATATTATAATCTTGCATAATTTTTTGAAGACTACAGGACATGGCATGGGTGTTGAAATATTTGAGTACTATATTTGATAGTATATAATACCGCTCTGTTTATAGATTTAATATTATAGTGTTATAGAGTAACAACAGTTACAGTGCTTCATACTAATGACTTGTCTGCTTAAACATTAGTCTACCAAATTCCCTAACTTCATATGTAAAACTCAAGAGGTACTTATTTTTTTAAGCTGTTAAACAGAGTAATTTGAAGTCTAAAATATATCACATTTTGCTTGAATTTTTTAAATGAGAAATCATTATCATCATCATTAAATACTGATTTACTTGGAATAATGTCCTTCTCTTGGTTGCTGTTGTCACATTTTATTTGCTGTACTGACCAGTCTTTTTCAGGTACCTGTTGTAATTGGTAACCTTCTGGGAATTTCAAAACAAACTATTTAATCAACAGAATTGAATAAAGAGTTTGGATAATGTCTGTGGATTTAATAAAGTGTTTGGTTGGAAATTCTCAGAAGGTTACCATCTATAGCAGATACCTGAAGAATGCCAAAGCATACTACAGCTGAAACACTGTGAATATGAACCAAAATGACAATACTAACCTTATCATATCAACATATAACTTTTGCTATACAAGATATTCTAATATATTTGATAGTTCCATTTGAAGACTGTAGGGAAAATTGTGAAAATGGCATACCTCGAAAATGCCCGCGAATCTATGTGATGTGCAAACTCCGGTTGCTCAACGGTAAATGAGCCAAAATGGCGGCGCCCATGTTTTTATGCCAGGTGGTCTCAGACAGTTAACGCGAAATCTCGTTGTCTCGTCATTCGCATGCCAATTGTGGTCAGTCCTCGACTGTATAAAGCAGGCGCGTTTTTGTTTCTGATTACTGGGTTTTTTGCTCGTGAGAAGGTTGGACATGTGACACTGTTTTGTCGGTTACCCTCCTCGCATTTTTTTTTTCTATCTGCTACTATCAGTTGAGTCGTTGCTTTACCACCACAAGGACATTACAAGCAATCTTTTCACAAAACACTCTGTCCTCATACATTCTTACATGGCTTTGTCATGTATTAGCTTTTTTTATTACAACTGCCCAAGTGGGTAAAATAGTTATGGGGAAGTGATCATTCACTTATTCTTTACTTTGTTGTTGTGGCATGTTAATTATAATATATAAGTGGATTCCTGACTTTACCAAAAGCATTGACAAGAAGTGAATATCAATAACATCAGTCAAAATTTGAACTTGGTCTGAAAAATTTTGTTTTAGTGCAAGTAGTCTCATAGTAGTGCAGAAAGTGAAATAAGCAAGCTGAGTTCAAATTTCACCCTTGTCTGTCTCATTCACTTTAACATGGCTGCCTTAGTAAAGTCTGAGGACTATTCTGAATTCAATCCCATGGAAGTGGGAAACCCCTATCTTTTCTATGGCAATTCTCATATAATAAAGAAAAGGATTTTCTAAATCTTAAAGGGGCATAACATTTTTTGTTTAAATTACCATACACTCTGTCTTGCATTACTTGTGGCTACTATATTTGCCCACAGATGAGTGGAAAAGATATCGATTGGAACAAATCAGACACAAGTAATGTAACAGTCAAAAGAAATTAACTCTGCCATCTAACAAGAGAATAAAACTAATGCTGACTTTTTGTTCACTTTAATAAGTTCATAGAAAAATAAGTTTGGAAATACAAAACCTCAATTCTTTGATGAAAGTCTCAAAGATGTTCTTAAAGCAAAAAGCAATACATCTAACCTTTTTATTTTTTGGAGAGTAACTCTTGTGGATTTTGGAACAAATCCTAAGAAGTCTCTCTCTCTCTCTCTCTCTCTCTCCCCCTGTTTACACTTTTGTCTGTTGTTGGGAACAACATCTGAAGGCGTTTCCTGGTTTTGAATCTTAAAATGTCTTGTGTTCTTTCTGTTTTTGCTCAAGTCTTGTCTGCTTGCTGCTCTCTTTCAACAAAATCTCTCAAAGCCAATGCCAAAGTAATATTGGAACCATATACATTTGGTAACAGGATGGAATGAGAAGTAGGTCCTCACACCCACATTCCTTTCAGAAGGGTAACTGTAGAATTTTATAGTTAACAACTTAAACCATTACTAATGGAGTGAGTTCAATTCTTACTAGGTACTTACACTTGTGTTTTTAACTATGCTGAGTAAATATTTTACCTCACCTAATCATGGAGTAATGGCATTTACTGTAGTGAGTTCAGTCCTCACAGGTTAACCAATACTATTGGCCTTGTGCCAGTCCAAACTAAGCTCTTTGGGTCAACTCACTGGATTATTTCAACCAAACACTTTTATCCAATGGGCAATTGCATTGATTGAAGTAATCCAGTGATTTGCAAGTTGTGAGTTCAATACCTGGCCACAACAGAGGTGAACAAAAATTTGGAGAATTGAGTTACTAAAGGAAAATAACTGAAACTGCAATATCCATAAAAGGCATGACACATGGAACAAGAACAATCAATCTGTCATAGATGAAATAAAATGTTTTGTTCTAAATACCAATGTATATCCCCTGAAGGAAGCTGGAGTGTACAACAGCAGAAATGTTCAATGATAAAGTGACCTCATATATACCTCCTAAGCTTAGTTTGAACTGGCACAAGGCCACTAGTATTGGTTAATCTGTGACGACTGAACTCACTACAGTAAAAGCCATTACTCCATGATTAGGTGATTAGGTAAAATATTTACTCAGCATAGTTAAAAACACAAGTATAAGTACCTAGTAATAATTGAATTAGTAATGGTTTAAGAAATGAAGTTGTTAACTATAAAATTCTAGAGTTACCCATCTAAAAGGAAGGTTCAGTTCAATTCCTATATCACCTGAAGAAGGCCATAACATGCAACAGCCGAAACATTGTGAATGACAATAAAAATAAGGAAAACAGTCTGAATAATATAAATAGTATAAATGGTGTAGACATATAGTAGTATACAATACAACTTGTGTTGCATTCTTAATATGTTGTGTGTTTGGGGTATTGTTTAACTTAGTCTATATTGTAGAACATCTGACTGAAACCAAAATGGCAGTGCCCATCAACATCTTTATAGTCATTTATTTCCAGTCCATAAAAATTTCTTATTTTTGCCAAAATAGGCCAGTACAGCCAGACAACAATGCTATAACACTGTGTTAATCTAGATTTACAGGCAATTACAGTTTTTTTTGAGTTCAACCAATACTAAATGATCCAAACTTTTGGCCTTGTGTCAGACTAGGCTATAAATGCATAATTTGTTTCTGCATGTTTCAGAGAACTTTATCAAAGAATATGACATGGGGCTGTGATTGGATGTTGGACTCATTCATGGTGCTGTTTTTGTCACGACTGAAATAATTTCACCTCTACAATCATCAGCTTTCTTCAGGGGTCTTTTTATACTTTGAAATGGTAGATTATGCACTGCAGGTTTGGCTTATTCCCAGCAATATTGCATAAGTTGCTAATATTAGTTTTATAAGTTGCTGAGATAAACTTAGGTGATTTTTTTTTTTTTGTCAAAATTTTGACAGGGATACGTAAATTTATGGACTTATTTAAGTTTTATTAACAGTTTTCAATCACAGTATCAAAACAGACTATATCTTTTAGAGAAAAAAGTTAATATATTATTACACATTGATATACTAAGACTAATATCTGCATCTTAGTTAATAATGTTTCAGCTATTATGCCCTCTAGTCTTCTTCAGGCATATGCCAATCTAGGAAAACTTCAGCAAATTTCAAACAAATTTCTTCTTTCTTGTAAGTTCCCTAATTTTTTTTCCTCCAACCAACAGTGTAGTGTAAGTTACACAATACAACAACATGTATCTCCTGTTCCCTACCACAGTCGCATTGCTCTGTCGCCTTGTTAAGCACTTTTTATAGATTAAGTGACAGCTCAAATTTGTATAGGTAGAAAGAGAGTCTTGTGAAAGTATCCAACTCTGAGATCTATCTTTTTTTTTAAATTTATCACTTATAAATCCACCATTTTCTTTTTGAGAATATTTTACATGTAAGACACGTCTAAATCCATTTTCATCCAGGAGGTAAGCCATTTTCTCTAGTGTTACAAATCCATTTAATCTACAGGAGTAGATTGATAACTTTAGTACTACTCAGTTATTTCTCACCCTGTTTTCTTTTTAATTCTTTCGCATCAATGTGATAAAGCCACTAAGATGCAAAAGGTTATTGAAAGTGAAAAAGACTGAGAATATGTTAGTGAGGAGATTTAAGGAGACAGAATATGACAAATGACATTGCATTTTAAATGTTTTAAGATCATAGTTGACAGGAAAGGAATAAGATTGAAAGTTCCACAGGCAAGAAGTACAAAAGAAGAAACTATTAGAATAGAACTTATGGTTATACTTAGCAATTTCGAAATTAAAATGATGAGATCTAATTGCCAGTCTTGTACTGCAGTTAAATTCATAAATTTGAGATACCAAATAGGAAAGCTTATCAGAAGAATTACCATGAAAATATTTAAAGAAAAGGCACAGGGAAGCTATGTTACAGCATTTGAAAAGTGATTGACGCCAGTTTTATTTTCTGGCCCAGGGACTGAACTTACAATTACTATGCCACCAAATTCATAAGCCAATGCTTTAATCCATTGTGGGAAGCTAGAACTTAGAACCTTAAACCTAATATTCATATTGCGTGTCTGCAACTGCTGCTGCTGAAGCTTTGCTTTCATTTTCCTATCATTTTTCTTTCTTTTTTCTTAAGTATAGTGCACTTGAAGAAAACTCGGAAATGAATCATCTGAAATGGGGCAGAAATTTTAAATTTCATGCTTTTCTGAAAGGAACTGTTAACATGTAACCAGAATTTTAAATCTGTTTCAATTACAGATGCATCCAGTTTAGCTGTTCTTTGGTGCATAAATGTAGCCAAGAGAGAATAGTTGTTTTCAAAATGGCCTAACATTTACCTTTTGACTATTTACACTTATCGTGCACTGATTATTTTGCAGTTTGTCAAAATCAACTTGAAAACAAGTCGCAGTTTGAGCATTTTACAGCCAAGCTGGCAGGATGTTATCTTTTCCCTCTGACCTTTCTGTATGTGTGATGTAGCTTAGATAAATCACACACACACACATCCTTAAATCACATACACACTCACATGCATACATACATTGACATAAAAATTTTGGGAGGAGGCAAAAATCAAAACATCTCTTCTGTCATTGTTTTTTTTTTTTTTTACTGCAGCTATCATTAAGTGATTTGCTACAACCTATGAACCTTTGTTTGGAAATTATTTAGTTAATTCTTTAAACTCAACCTTTTTTCTCTCATTTTTTTTAATTTATTTATTTTCCATGTGCAAAGAAGTGATTTATCCATTGCTTCTTTAAATATTTGCTTAAACTTGTCATTAGTTTAACACAGTGATTTTCAACCGGTGTGCCGTGAGAAGATTGTAGGTGTGCTGAAAAAATTTTTAAATGTCATTAATTAAATTATTTTCAAAAGAAGCACAATACATGTACATATCAAAATTAAATTAAATTAAAACCTCTTTAAATTGATTATACTAGTATATCATTGTTATAATAAATACATATATACATAATATATAATATAAAAAGCAAGCTTTTCTGCAATAAACAATATTAAAGAACAAAAACTGATTTAAGATTTTACATGTTCAAAATATGACCTTGCAAGAAGATATACAGGGTGTGATGGGTAAATTGTCACCATTTTATATTTTTAATTTCATGCATGAGCTGTTTGTTTTTGATCTTGTCAATTGCATAGCATAGTAGGGTCAGCTGAGCACCATCTTTGAGAAAAAGAACACCATGACGTAATTCACTCCACCAGAAATTTAGAAAGAGCATGCTAATACTACCTGTCATTCAGGCCGGAAGCTCCAATACAAACATTTCAGTGTGTTTGGGTGTGAATCTGAGGACAATGCAGAAGATTCAGAATGAGTTAGATGAGTGATTACAAAGGTGTTTGGAATGATCACTAGTGATGGTGATGTTATGCCTCCATTCATCTTCCCACAGGGCCTCAGACTCAACACAGAGGCCTACATCAAGTGCCTTGAGGAGGTAGTGCTACCCTAGATCAAGAGGGTAGCTGCTGCAAGACTCCTATGTCTGGCAACAGGACTCTGCACCATGCCACACAAGTAGAACACAGTCATGGCTGTCAATGTCTGCGACCACATCTCTCCTTACATCTGGCCACCTGACTCCCCAGACTGAAACCCTTTGATTATTATGCATGGGGCACAGTGGAGCAAGAGACCAACAAAACTCCTTGTAACAACAAAGATGAACTAAAGGCAAGGATTATGTCAGCATTCACCAGCTTAAACAAGGAGACTGTCCAGAAGAGTTGCAGGAGATTCTGAAGTCATCTGAGGCTGTGGTTGAAGCCAATGGCAATTTTATTGAATACATTTACTCCTTGGTATTTCAAGATATTTTTGTGTAGTCAGTGTTATTTTCATTTATGCGTAATTTAGATGACAATTTATCTATCGCACCTTGTATTCTAAAAAAAAAAAATGTCTTTTTTGTGGAACTCCCTTCAGGCTCCCTGCTTTCCAGCCAACTTTAATGTGCAAAAATTTAAATACAATGTCAATCAATATCTCCTGTCCTTCTGATTACTTTTTTCTCTTTATACTCATTACTAACATTTCTGTTACTAATTCCTCCACACCCTATGACCCCTTTGTGTCTTAGTGACTTTACTGCCTTGCTTGGGGTGATACCCATTAAGAAATAAAACAAACTCTCCTGTGTACACCATGTGCTTTCTTAGTCTAGATGATACACAGGTATTGTTGGCAGGACAATGAGGCAGGTTGGCATAGTTGACTTGCTTCTGGTTGTCATAAATGACCTTTCAGGTAGTTTACAGAATCTGCCCTCGACAGCAGAATGTGCACTCGCACACACCACATTTCCAAGACTGCATATTAGTTGGCAAATCACAGTGTGTGCCTCTTTGGAGATCACACTTGATCTATGAGGTTCTGCATCCTTCCCTTACAAAGTGCCTCCACTCTGTACAATTTGAAGTCACTTCTTTCCATTGCTGCATATCTATGTTGAATACATATCTATATGAAGAGATATTTACACATACACACACACAAGATGTTTTAGTTAGTTACCATATTAAACATATTTAATTTTCAACTAGTATTTCCTTTATCTTTATTTCATTTTTATCACAATGACTCCCACCAGCATTCCACAACTATCAGTAAATGGCAATAAAGTATAAGCTTTCAGTAAGGTTCATACTAACATCTGTTTCCCTTAAGAAGACTGGCAACTCATCTATCACATCAACTACAGAGAAGAAAATACAGCAGTTGCACAATCTCAACCTTATCTCCATAGTTTTATTCCTTGTTTTTTTCAAAACGCCTGGCACTACCATCCTTCATGTTTGTTTACATACACTGGTAGTGTCAGTTCAGTTTTTATACTTGATTAAAAAAAATACAATATAAAATACATCAAAACATTCATTCATTCTAATGATTACTGTTGTGACCACATAAATGTTTAAAGAAATAACAAAACAAGTGTTGCAGATATATCGTATATTAAACAGTAAGTACAATAGAAGAGTGTTACACGCCTAGTGAGTGTGTGTCGGTTGACCCAGCGTTCAATCTATTCAACTCTTCCCCCAAGGCCTTCTCTCCTACTAATATTATAGTAGGCAGAAGAGTCCAACAGACTCTTTAGAGGGAGGACACCACAGCAATTACATATAGAATAACATAGCAAATACTAAAAGCATATATAGAAATGAATTAGAATTATTTAATAAACAAATATGTCAAAATTTTCATTCACTCTCATGATTACATCTAGAAGGACACAGTAGCAAATACTAAAAGCATATATAGAAATTCATTGGAAATTGTTTTACTATAGGAATGCATTAGAATTATTTATTAAAGAAAACCTAAACATCTTTCATTCACTCTAATGATTACATATCGTATGACACAGCAAATACTAAAAGCATATATAGAAATTCATTGGCAATTGTTTTACTATAGGAATGCATTAGAATTATTTATTAAAGAAAACCTAAACATCTTTCATTCCTCTAATGATTACATATCGTATGACACAGCAAATACTATAAGCATATATAGAAATTCATTGGCAATTGTTTTACTATAGGAATGCATTAGAATTATTTATTAAAGAAAACCTAAACATCTTTCATTCACTCTAATGATTACATATCGTATGACACAGCAAATACTATAAGCATATATAGAAATTCATTGGCAATTGTTTTACTATAGGAATGCATTAGAATTATTTATTAAAGAAAACCTAAACATCTTTCATTCACTCTAATGATTACATATCGTATGACACAGCAAATACTATAAGCATATATAGAAATTCATTGGCAATTGTTTTACTATAGGAATGCATTAGAATTATTTATTAAAGAAAACCTAAACATCTTTCATTCACTCCTAATGATTACATATCGTATGACACAGCAAATACTATAAGCATATATAGAAATTCATTGGCAATTGTTTTACTATAGGAATGCATTAGAATTATTTATTAAAGAAAACCTAAACATCTTTCATTCCTCTAATGATTACATATCGTATGACACAGCAAATACTAAGCATATATAGAAATTCATTGGCAATTGTTTTACTATAGGAATGCATTAGAATTATTTATTAAAGAAAACCTAAACATCTTTCATTCACTCTAATGATTACATATCGTATGACACAGCAAATACTATAAGCATATATAGAAATTCATTGGCAATTGTTTTACTATAGGAATGCATTAAATTATTTATTAAAGAAAACCTAAACATCTTTCATTTCTAATGATTACATATCATATGACACAGCAAATACTATAAGCATATATAGAAATTCATTGGCAATTGTTTTACTATAGGAATGCATTAGAATTATTTATTAAAAAAAACCTAAACATCTTTCATTCCTCTAATGATTACATATCGTATGACACAGCAAATACTAAAAGCATATATAGAAATTCATTGGCAATTGTTTTACTATAGGAATGCATTAGAATTATTTATTAAAGAAAACCTAAACATCTTTCATTCACTCTAATGATTACATATCGTATGACACAGCAAATACTGAAATCCATTGGCAATCGTTTTACTATAGGAATGCATTAGAATTATTTATTAAAGAAAACCTAAACATCTTTCATTCACTCTAATGATTACATATCGTATGACACAGCAAATACTATAAGCATATATAGAAATCCATTGGCAATTGTTTTACTATAGGAATGCATTAGAATTATTTATTAAAGAAAACCTAAACATCTTTCATTCACTCTAATGATTACATATCGTATGACACAGCAAATACTATAAGCATATATAGAAATCCATTGGCAATTGTTTTACTATAGGAATGCATTAGAATTATTTATTAAAGAAAACCTAAACATCTTTCATTCACTCTAATGATTACATATCGTATGACACAGCAAATACTAAAAGCATATATAGAAATCCATTGGCAATTGTTTTACTATAGGAATGCATTAGAATTATTTATTAAAGAAAACCTAAACATCTTTCATTCACTCTAATGATTACATATCGTATGACACAGCAAATACTATAAGCATATATAGAAATCCATTGGCAATTGTTTTACTATAGGAATGCATTAGAATTATTTATTAAAGAAAACCTAAACATCTTTCATTCACTCTAATGATTACATATCGTATGACACAGCAAATACTAAAAGCATATATAGAAATTCGTTGGAAATTATTTTACTATAGGAATGCATTAGAATTATTCACTGTAATGATTACATACAGTGTCAAAGCAAATAGTAAAAGTATATATAAAAATACATTGTGAATTCTTTTACTATAGGATTACATTAGAATTATTTCTTAAACAAATACATATAAACTTCCATTCACTTTAATGATTACATATAGGGTAACATATCAAATACTAAAAGCATAAATAGAAATTCATTGGAAGTTATATTATAAAAATACATTTCTGAAACAAATAAGTTACAACATTCATTCAAGGAAAAGGATATATAGAATTTCATTGGAAATGATTTTTGAAATGCATTAGAATTAATGTAGTTTACATCAAAATGGAACAGCTTTTATAATAAGAATAACAATAAGAAATTGAATTGAAAATTACTTGACACTTTCCCATGTCTCATTCACTCAACATTATTACCTTTGTTCTGTAATTTATCTGCAAGAATCTTCTTTTATATGCCATGTCCCTTTAGGATGTTAGGTGATCATGGCCCTCTACATCTTCCTGTCCCTTGTAGCTCTTAATAATTTTTGTCTTTTTGTTATCTCTTCTATACCTTGCCATCCATTTACTCAAGCTCACCAGGTAAGTTATACATTGTTTCCCTCTGTTTCTATTGTCTTCAGTCTGTCCTGTGAGTATCAAATTTTCCAAGCCCTCCTTCCTCATTATGTTCCCCAGAAATTTCAACTGTCTCTTCCTGATGTTAAATATAAGTTTCCTTTTTGTTCCCTCTAAAACCTCATTATTGCTCACATGTTCTGTCTATGTTATTCTAAGCATCTTTCTGTAGAACCACATTTCTGTTGCTTCAAGTCACTTCTTCTTCAAGGAGATTGTCCAGCGTTCATTGCCAGATATCACATAACAGTTCAATGCTCTTTTCTTTGTTTTTAACAACATTTGTCTGTCTCTGCTTAGCTTTTCTAATGCATAGCTTTCCTTAAATATCAAAGTTACTATTCAGTGAAAGTTGCCATTGGAAATAGAAACAATATCGACAGAAAACACTCACCTGCATTAATTTGAAGAGGATACCAGTTTAACTTTCATTCCTCTTCTATTCCTTTCTCCCCTTTTATTCTACTAATAAATTTTTATTACTATAATCTGTCTATTCACTCTGTGGCTACCATTCAAATATTTGATAGCCATAACAATATCATTATTTTTTTATATGCCATTTCTCTTCAGGATGTGGGTAATATTGACTCTCCATAACTTCCTATATCTTGTCCTCTTGCTACCCCCCCTCTCAATTCCTGTTCTACCATCAATTTACACAACCTTATTAGGTAAGTTATTTGGTGTTTCTCTATGCTCTTCTTGCTTTCAGTATATCCTTGTGAGTGTTAAATCATCCACACCCTCTTTCCTCATCTTGTGTCCCATAAATTTCAACTGTTTCTAATTGTAAATAGAAGTGTATTTTTGGTTCCTATTTTCCTTAAAGTTTCCTTGTTATTCACATATTCAGTTCATGGTATTCTCAATGTTTACAAGTAGAACCCCTTCTTTGTTGCTTCAAGTCTGTTCTGTAAAGATAATGTCCAGCAATCAATTCCAAACGGGAGATTGGATATTACATAACAGTTCAGAACTCTTCTTTGTTTCTTATAAAGATTTCTTAATATTTACAGTAATTTCTGAAAGGCATCTTCTGCTATTTTTATGTGCTTTTTGAATTTATTACATGCACTCTATCCCAGATATTGAGCACTTTATTCCATAAATATAGCATACCTTAAAACTACATTTTATCATATCTCTCTCTCTCTCTCTCTCTCTCTATATATATATATATATATATATATAGAAATATAGTTTTAAGGTATGCTATATTTATGGGATGAAGTGATCAGTATCAGAGATAGAGCATATGTTAAATATAAAAGTGAACATTGAAGTCAACAGGCTGTTTCATGCTAGACACAATCATCAGGCAGCCTGATGATTGCATCTAGCATGAAACAGCCTTTCGCCTTTGAGTGTTGACTTCAATGTTCACTTTCATATTATATATATATATATATATATATATTTATTTATTTATTTTATATATATATATATATATAGGATAAGGAATAAATGTTAATAAATGTTTTGATTTTTATTTAAGCTTCATCAGAAAATGAAATATGGAGAAGAAAAAATGTGACTTCCTGCTAGCACAGCTATCAATGGCCCCCAAGTGTTCCATCTAGCAAATTTCACTCACAATGCTTGGGTCAACCCATGGTATTGTTTTCAGGCACTTTCCAAAGGTGCTGCTTGCTGGGATCACCCGTTCCAGACCAATAACATCAGAAAGTTTCCTTCCTGACAAATTACCTGTCATGAGATTTGAACCTGGGTCTCATGGTCAGAAAGTGAACATTCTGACCACTTGGCCACGCACCCATATATATATATATATATATATATATATATATATATATATATAGAGACAAAAGAAAAAAATGTTTTATCCAGTCATGGGCTTTATCAAGGCAAATATAAAGATTTTATTTCGCAACAAATATTTATAAACAGAAATAAAAATGTGGCTAGTTTTTCAACATTTATGTATTTAAGAGACACTCATAAATATTCATCAGGTTAAGTGAAAAGTTGAGGTAAATTATGGAAGATGCTAAGTGATGTAATTTAATGTCTGATAAATAAAAGCAAGTAAATGATGTTGTTGAATTCCTTTTTTTTATTTTATTAAACATTAAATTATATTGGCAAAGATAAGTTTTCCTTTTGTCTTTATTCATATTATCCTTTTACACATATATTTTTGTTAACTCTGAAATTTTTCTGAGTACCCTCATCTCCTAGATTGGCCTGTTGTAGATAAAGACATTTGTACCTCTTCAACACCTACAGAGTCAGCTAGTGATTTATACTGCAACTATACTTGGCAAACATTAGTTACAGGTGACTATGTGGGTAGTGTAATGGATAGCTGCTCAGAATATGAAATCTCAGAGACAAGTTTGAATTCTAGTCAGGTTCATTAGATTCACTTATGCACAAATACTGTTGGGAAGGGTATGAATGCATCTCTTCCCCCAGTTAAGGGTTAAATAGTAAAACTTGCATCTGGAAAAATCATTGTTATTCTGACAAATTGTTAATGCAATATCCAATTGCAAAAAAAATTATTCTAGAATCCCAAATATGTTTTGGCTTTAAATATCCCATAAACTTATTTTAACTACCATAAAATCATCATTCAACCAACAAACAAAATTTATTACAAATATAGCAACAACATATTAAAGTGCATGTAACATTTAATGCCATTTTGCATTTCTACTAATTTCCAGTCAACTCCCTTCTATTGAAACACTTGTTTTGCAAAAAATTCCATAACTAAAATAGATAAATTTAAGATTTTAAAGTAACTATAGTCAGAGCACATTCACACATCTTTTAAAAATCACTATCACAACAGAATGCAGATGTTATCAAAGTTACAATAAATTTGTCTTTTTAACTTACCCCTGAAGATGATCTTAGAAAAGGTTGAAACTATGGTGCCTTCCTTGATGAATTTCATGTTAACATCAAGAAACTGATTAGAGAATTGGAAAGGATCAGTATAAAAAAAATAAATAGACTCAACATGTCTATATTATTCAAGGAAATATATATATATATATATACATGATAAACATTCTCAAAACTATAAGCAATCACTTGTAAAATGACTTTACTTTCAGTTGCTTAAACATCGGTTTCTTCATTTCAAAACCAAAGCAAATTTAGTTTCTTCTCCCGTGTTTTCTTTGTTAGAAGTTCAGATTAAATAACTGAAATTTGATTGGCCCATTAAAAGTAGCCATCATTTCTGAAGTACTAAATTATTGGTGAGACAATCCATTAAATTAGTGTAGAATCACAAGTGTATATAATGTAACTTATTGACACAATGTAAGACATTTAACCAATCCTCCTGATGAGACTTCAAGAAAAGAATCGAGCAGATAATGACAAATTATGATAAATTGTAGTCTAGGCTTCCCAGACAGAATATTCAAATTTATACTTGATAAGGATAATTATTTGATTACATTCTGTTTTGAATCTACCATTTTCTGTGGAGGTGCCATATTGAATCTTTCATAGCAGTTGGAGGATACAAGGCATTAGTTGACTATGACAGTTTCCTTATCAATTGTTGTGAAATAAAGAGTACACCTGCAGTAATTATGAACTTATTCAATATTATAAAGAGTTCCATATTAGGAGGTTGTTCGTAGTCATATTGGAGTTAGTATTCATACTAACTATACAGGTGTAGAGAGCAATAAGCATTAACTAATTAACATTATATCAAGTACAAGAATGTGTTATAGCAATAACTTTACAATAGGAAGTTAGAATATCAGTATTAGGAGCAGGTAAAATTTCTTGTAATTTTTTAACAAAAATTATTATTCATATAAATTCATGGCATAATTATAAATCAAAATATATTTTCTCAAACTTTTTTTTGTGATATATTCCATCCCATAAACAGTTTTTGATTAATGAATTCTTCAAGAAATTTTTGGTTAGAAATACTGACCAGATAAAAAGTGTTACAAGGAGTGAACAAGTTTGATGGTGACAAGTCTGTAGAATATACCATATGTAAAAGGATTTCTCATCCAAGCTCTGTCATCATTTCCTTGCAACAGGTGGATATGCATTGTCATCTAACACAATGATTACTTTATTTTCTTGACTTTTCAAATGCATCATTCAATCAAGCCAGTTGCTCACTGAAATGTAGTGTAGAAATAGTTTGTTTTTTCAGCAATTCATTAAAAACAATCCATTTTAAAGGCATTAATTAAATTGACTGGTTTGCTCCTAAAAATGGGTGAGAAATTGTGTGTGGGTGTTGGAATAATTAGCATTTATTAGACCTTTGTCAGGCGACAACATTTGTCAGAATAAAAGTATATTGATTTTTTACCTTTTCAGAAGTAGAGTCCTGTTCATAATATAAATACAGCTGCAAATCAATTGTTAACTTCTAAATGAGTTATCTGTTATTTGTTTTTATTTACCAATGTCATGTTTGAAACTGCTTACTATTATGAATTGGGGAAAAAGGACAACATCTGTAATATGCAGTTATTAATGGTGTAAATACAGATAACCCATTAAGAAGGAAAGGATTTGTTTGACATTGTACTTATATTATGAACAGGACTCCACTTCTAAAATGATTAAGAGTTAATATTTTTTTATTCTGAAAAATGTGGGTAGAGGAAAGTTTTAATGACTGTTAATCTACAAAAATTCTTACCCCCAAAAATTCTTCCTGATTTTTTTATGCGCAAACCAGTTAATTTAAGTAGTGCCATTTTAAATTCCACCAATGTTATTGGTCCTGATCTGGCATCTCAGCTTCAGCTTCTCCCACTGCCACAATGTAGCTTCCTTTTACCTTTTCTATAAATACTTTCATGGTAATTATTCTGATGAAATTTCCTCTATGGTACCTAAACTTTATGAATTTAAATGCAGTGCTAGATTAGCAACAATGTCTCATTATTTTACAGTTGAATTGGCAAGATGCAACCGTAAGTTCTATGCTAATAGTTTCTTCTCTCACACTTCTCACTTATGGTACTCACTTCCGGATTCTTGTTTCCCTTTCAACTTTGACCTTCAAAAATTTATATCTATCATTATCTTCTGTCTTAATTCGTGTTCCTTCATTGTTTTTTCTTTAATAATTTTTTTCTTTTCTCATACACTCAGTAACCTCCTTGCATCTTAGTAACTTTATTACCTTGTTTGGGGTGAAATAAGTAAAAAGAAAAAAAAAAGAAATTATTTCTATTTGGATGGAGATGTTAAATTTGATCTTGTCACAATCTAATTATTTCTTCATTTTGAATTTATTTTTCTTTAAATCATTTCACCACAAGGAAGGAATAAAGCCACTAAGATGCAAAGGTTTACTGAACATTAGAGAATATGAGAAAAACTACTTTGAAAGAGAGAGGATAATAAAAGAACAAGAATTAAGACAGAAAATAATGACTGACATTGCATTTTAATTTTTGAAGATCAAAGTTTACTGGGAAGCAAGAGGCCAGAAGAGAATTCCACAAAGCAGAAGTGTGATAGAAGAAACTGTTAGCATAGAATTTACAGTTACCTGAGACCTAACTGCCAATCTAGTACTGCACTTAAATTCATGAAGTCTATATACTATAGAGTAAAGTTCATCAGAACAATTACCATGAAATTATTTATAGAAAAGGAATAGGGAAGCTATGCTATGGCAGTGAAAAAGTGACTGAAGCCAAGATGCTGGATCAGGACCAATAACATTGCAAATGCTTCCTTGGAATTTATCAACAATCTCTAAATGTATAGCAGGGCACCAGACCATATGTGGCAGTAGTATTGAAAGCAAGGATGAATAGTAGACATATAAATATGTTTGGCAAGAAAAATTGTCTAACATGACACAGTGAACCAATTTTCCTAGCTGCTTCCTTGATTCAATATACTCTTTCCACTTCATGTCAGCAGAAACGTCAAAATAAATATCATGAATCACTGGAAGTTAGCATCAGCAATGTTGATGGTAGCTAAAAAAAGTTCTCTCAGATGATTAAAAGGGAGCAGTTTTATTTTGAAGGCATTATAATTAACAAGCCACTCCTTGCTCCATTTAACAATTGTCATAATAAATTCATTTTCTGTGGTCAGTGGCTATCTTCAGTGAAAGGAAAGAAAAAACAAGCATTTAAATGCTGGTCAATGTTCCTCTCTGGGAATTCATGCAAGCACCATTTTTCTAACTTCTGAATCTCTAAACTTATGATAATTGTTGTAACCTAGGGAAGGTTACTGAACAGAAATAATCACATGAAGGTTGGTAATGAATGATAATACTTAGGACAAGAACAACACATATAAGATTCACCAGTGGCGCGTAGAAGTAGTAGTCAACTGCTAGAAGTAAGTCAAATGAATTCCACAAAGAATCTCCAACTGCAGACCGCAGACCCACACATACAGTATTCACTACTGTATTTATGGGAATGGGAAAATACCATTATCGTCTGTAGGTATTATAAGTTGGCACAATCTTGACAATCTAAGATATGCAGATAACCCCATGTTTATAGCAGACACAAAAAGAAAAGTTTGGAACTCCTAGATAAGGAAGTAAAGGAAAGTGAGAAGAAAGGACTAATCACTAGTTATAAGAAGCCACAAGGTATAGTTGTTGACAAGAGGGATAGTCCAAGGTGTTAGCAACAAATTGAAAATGTTAAAATCAAACAGTACTGAATTATATCTAGGAAGTTTCTTAACAGACGAAAAATGTGGCAGAGAAATCCAAAGGTACATTCAAATAGTGACAAATGCCCTCCATAAACTAAGAAACAGGAAAAAAAATAGTTTTAAAAAAAGTGAAAAAAGAGCTGAACTGCTGTATAATATCAGTCCTCCTATATACTGCTAAATGCTATACAATCTCCTCATAGATAGGGAAGAAATTTGAGGCAACAGATATGTGGTTCTACAGAAGGATGCTGAGAATACCATGGATGGAACATGTCAGCAACGGGACACTTTTGCTTAGGATCAGAAAGAGTTAAAATTTCTTGGATAGATAATGAGGAAAGTAGGCTTCAAGAATCTGTCACTCAAAGGAAACAAAGGTAGAAGGGAGCAGTGAGAGACATACTTAATTGTGAATGACAGAACAGGAAGTGGTCAGGATAGTAAGGAGCTGAAATTGTCTTAATGCTACAAAAGATTGGAAGTTGTGGAGGGCCATGATTATGCACATCCCAAATCGACATGGCACATAAAAGCAGTTATGTCATTCAAGTTCCCATATATGTACTATGCTAGATATTCTCATTATATGACAGTACTTTAATAAGTTTTCTTTCTCTATAATAAGTTTTCTTTCTCTATAATAAGTTTTCTTGCTCTATAATAAGTTTTACTTATTCATGGGGTGATGTAATGGATAGTGGCTCAGAATGAGAAATTGAGGAGCTGAGTAAAAAATCCAATCAGGTCCTTCACTTACACGCAAATACCCTTGGGAAAATTAAGACTCCATATTGTCTTTCTATAGCCTTGGTTGGTAACCAGTCTACTGATGAAAATGCTTCTGTGAGAAATCTTCTACCTAGTCATCCATGAGTTGAGACATGATCCCCCAAGTAGGTATGGCACTTGACTTTTTCTTTAAAAAAAGTTGTCTACTTTTTACCTGAAAGTATAGAGAATCAGGAGCCAGAGTGTTTATGTTTTAAATTCTCAAACCCAACTATACACATGGACATATCTGGTTGCCTTAGGCATTCCTTCTTTCTACTTCAGATCCACATAAAATCAACAATACTTCTTTAAATAAAACAAACCCAAGCTACCAATTTCAATTCCTTTCAGCTTTTACTGCAATATTTTAAATTACTGATGAAAGCAGAACAAGATTCAATAAAGCTTTTAAAAGAGGATACAGCCAGAATCTTTACCTTTCCAAAGGCTGATCTATTGTTAGATGAAGGTCAGTACATTCTCGAAATGGCTTTCTTACAAAAGGTTTATTTGAAAAGCCACATTCCAGCAGAGTATAGAGCTTATTACATTGTCCCTTCAATCAGAGTGATTATTGCTTTATTTGATTGCTGCACATTTATATAAAGGAAGAAATCCAAAAAGGTGGCAGGTTATAGAATTTTGCATTTGGAATTGGTAACAAAGCAAGAACTACAGAGAATGGAATCAGGAAATCTGAAAAACTTATTCATTTTAAAGATAAATTGATTTAAATATTTTATTTTTAAGATATTTATTTTGCTAAGCTCATTCTGAATAGAAACTTGTCGACTTTCTTCCAAAGCATTTATTCTTTTTGCATGATACATATGTAGATATTGAAAGCACAATTATCTGCCTGTAGAAATTGTAAATCTCTTATGAAACAAGACAAAAAGGCATAATCCTATATGTTCTCTGTATTATGCACATTCTTTCTCATATATATATATATATATATATATATATATAAAATGTACTACTGTGAGCTTCATTAACCATCTGAAAATCATGGCCCTCCGCAACTATCTTTTCTTTAATCTGTATGAATTGCAGTAACTTCTTGGGAAACATAGTGGGTATGTTCACCATTTCTTTCACTCACTACAGTTTTTAATTGAGATTTTCCTTCTTCTAGACTGCCTGCTAACCAAAGCCTAAGAGCCCCTCACTTTGATGTTTAACCTGTAGTTTGGGGGAGAAGATATGGGTTCATTCCTTTTCCAAGGACATTTGTACAAAAGTGAAGTCAGTAGACTAAGCCAGAATTTGCTGATTTCATTTTCTATACTGATAACTGTTACACTATTCACATATAGCATTCTACTTGTAAAAAATGACAGCATTATTTACATGAGGATCACCACATCTTCTTAGGATCAGTGTAGACTCTGTGTGTTCTACTTATAATCAGTGTCACTCCTCAACCATCTTCCTTGAATCAGAGTGTAGTATCGGTTCACTCCATGAAAAGTGCTAAACTAAAACATATATATCTTGAAAAATCAAGATGTCAATTGAATACACAACTTTGTTGTTCTCATCATGGTTTCATTAGGCAAGTGTATTGTAAATGTATCCATTTACAATACACTTGCATTCTCATTCCTTTATTTCCTTTCCTTTACTCTTCTTTCTTCTCCCTCCTCCATACCCCCTCCCTTTCTATTACACTCAATGTCAGGTTTTTTCCGACCATCATGCACCTGTTTATTTATTTTTGAAGAATAATAATGTAGCGTTCTTAGTGGGGTTTTTTAAAGCATTAAGGTGGTCATTTGAAAAATATTGCCTGATGAAACCATGAGGTTAAAACCAAGGTTATGTATTCAATTGACCTCCTAATTTTGAAAGTTAAAAGCTCTACATGTTATTTTTACTTTCATTTTTATTTTCACAGTTGTATTGAGCACTTTTTAATACTACTGTCTCCTAGTCTGATTCAACTCTGACCATTAACTTTATATATATATTGCTTTTTATGTTCATCGTCTTTTTCATGTTGAATTGTATATGGTCTATGTTAATTATGTTTTATGAATATGTCCTGAAGATGGTCTATTAGACCAAAACGTCCGACGTTGACATTAAACATTAAAACAGCATAATCACATATTAGGATTTTTGTTTGTTTTTTCAGTTGTGACACTATTTAGGGTTGCGTGAAAAAAAGAAAAAAAGGCGAAAATTAAATTAGATGATAAGAATCTATCACGAAAAGATGTTATTTTTTTCTAACAAGGAAAAGTGGTAAAGATTTTATTTTCATTAGCGAAGAAAGTAAGGTCACAGATCTGTTGTATTTGATTTATGTTACGGGGCGGCGAATAAGATATAGCCATCTGCCCATGGCAATAAGGAAAGTTTCAAATTGGCTGAGTGGCCTACGAGACAGAATGCTAAGAGATAAAAATTAATTAGGTCATGCACTGACCGAAAAATGTCTGCTGGACCATTCCCATATCATTTGAGAAAAGCACCTGTTTTGTGTCGGAGCTGGTCATGATAAAAAAAAAAATATTTTATCGGAACAGTTAATTAGCAACAGAATGCAAAGTCGCCAGATGACCACCCACTTGATACTGGCGAAAATCTGATTGATGAACTCCAGGTGATATTCGGTTAGGATAAGAGTCATTAGGGTTTGTTGTCGGGAAGAAGAGAGAGAAAGAAAAAGAAAAGGAAAGAAGATAATTATTTTTTTTTCTTTGAGTGATAATTAGCAAACATCCACGCTGCTGAGCGTCCATTGGCTGAATGGTGGCGTGAGCGGTAGGCAAAGGTAATCATGTGAAGAAGGAGGGGAGGCCTGTTGATGCTCCCTGAAGGGATTGATGTGAGATGCCACCGTGAGAGAGAGGGGAAACCTGTTGACGCCCCTGAAGGGATTGGTATGAGATACCAATATGAGAAAGGAAGAATTTGGGAGGACAATTCTCTTAAATTAGAATTAAGATTTCCAAAAATGGAGAGTGGTGGATTTTCCAGACTGAAAACAAAGAAAACCCTTAATGCGGATTTAGAATTATCAAGGAACCTCAAACCCCGACAGGCCCACCCCGGTTTTGGTCAGCGTCCATATAAGCAGAGTCGCAACGAGTGGACGGCAGTTGGAGTTGAGTTTGCAGTTGAGTTTGCAGTTGAGTTGAAGTTGCAGTTTGCAGTTGAGCTGAGAGCTCTGAAGAACCGCCTCGCAGAATGCTGACTTAAGATCCACGCATTCTTGACCTTAACTTCTAACCAAGAACAATTTATTTTTGAAGAACGACAGACTCACCACCAAAACAACTTTTGCAAATATCGCCTGAAGACACCAAGAACCAGTTTCTTAAAGAAAAAACAACTTAAGATGTTAAGACTCGCCTAACAAACACAAAGTGTCACAAATCCATATTAGCGGTTTGGGAGAAAAACGTAGTCCTGTATTCAGCAACCAGATATTAAATATTGTTATTCCTTTTTAACACATTTAAACTTTTCGAGTTATTACTTTATTTTCTTTTACATATACTTGTGCGGTATTACCCTTGTTCGGATTTGACTTGCGGCCCGGCGACTGATTGATTTCATCTACCCAAGATCAAATCACAACGTGGGTAGGATAGACTAGAAGTCAAAACAGTTACTTTGGTAACCAGACGTTGGAGGCGAGCTGGGAACGACAAGGCTGATACCGAATCTAACCAGATTCCCATCCAAATCAGCAAAAGGTTAGAACGTCATATTTGGTGCCGCGACCAATACCAAGTCACATTGGTCGTCACAGGACAGGATAGGATGGCGACGGCGCGGAGACAGACGGGGTGATGTCACAATTGGCACCGTGACTAGGACAGCACAGCAGGTGCGGCCAGGCAGACGTCACGATTGATGCAGCAACACCGGGGGACGTCACACAGTATATATATTTCTTCATATATATATATATATATATATATATATATATATATATATGTATATATGTGTGTGTGTTTGTGTTGAAGTACACACTATTTTATAGTGCTCAGACCCACAAAGAAACCCTTTTAAAAATACTTGCTGTTTAGTCAATTGGCCAGATTTTGTGAAGTTGGGCTGAATGAGTACTTTTCACAACCCTGTCATATATAACAATTATACATATATATCATCAGTAATTCTGTCACCTAGTTATGAAAAATCATTTATTTTATAATAGAAACACCTTACATGTCAATGCACTTAATTCAATAATCAATATTAATCATACAGATTAAGCATTATACAGTAAACATTTCAGATAATCTGTTGGCTAATAATGAAACTATATGTACATGGAGCTCTCCTTCTTCTATGTGGGTGACCATCTCTCTCCTTTGTAGCTCTTAGTATGGTTTTACACTTTTCTTTCTATTTCTTGTTCTGCCATTCACTTATAAAAAGCTTTTTAAAATTTATTCATTTTTTCCTCTTTCTCCCCTTTGCCTTCAGTATGTCTGTATGTATCAAATTCTCCAAACTCTCTATCCTTATCTTTACATGATTATATTCTGTATAATTTTTTTTTAATGCTATTTCTTTTCATAGATAATCCTGGCTCCTACCAGGTTCTTTATGCTTATTATCTGTGAATTGCCATGAGTTATTGAAGAATTTATTGGTGTGGTTTCCCCATTGCTGTTCCTATGTTTTTCGAATACAGAGCTGTCATTCAAATAGACCAGTTGCCTTAACAAGGCTAAGGTGCCCAGTCTACCCTAATATTTGCTGATAGCTGGGCAGTTGGGGAAGATATTGATTCAAACTTTTTCCAAGGATATTAGCATAAAGTGAATGCAGCTGCAGTGGATTTTGAATTCAGCCTGCCAATGACATTTTCTATACTAAGATGTATTACACCATCTGTGCATTATAGATATTATAAGTTTAAATATGTGAGTATGAGTTTCTTTATAATGTGTGTGTGTGTGTGTGTGTATATATATATATATATATATATATATACACACACAGATAGAAACATGAAATTGTTATGAGTATAGTTATGCATATTTATATTAAACCAACATATTGATGTCTTTTCATAATTATACATGAATATAGGTATCTTATTATATATATATATATATATATATATATATATATATATGACTAGCAGTAGATTACAGGTATTGCCACATACGAAACCATTGGTAGTGGTTGCTGAAGAGTGTACTAGGTTATTTTGATAAAATATATTGCTCTCCCATTTTGGCATTGAGCTCTCATTTTCCCAGTCTGGCTCTTTAGCAAACTCTTTCAGAAGTTTGGGTGTTTTGAAATATATATATATATATAGAGAGAGAGAGAGATATGTATGAGGTACTGTTGAGTAATGGATAGCAGCTCAGATTGAGGAATCAGAGAGCCGAGTTTGAATTCCAGTCAAATCGATTACATTCACTTATGTGCTAATACCCTTGGGAAAGGTATGAATCCTCTTCTTCTCCCCTCAGCTATTGGTAAATAGCAGAACAGACTGGGTTCTATAGCCTTGGATGGCAACCGGTCTAAATGAAGGACAAATCTGAATTCAAAACCTGCGGAGGGTCGTTTGGGGACCTTGTGGCACATGGTGCAGCAGATCTCTGTATTCGGCTCTTCAAAAAGTGTGGTTGGTTCTGCACAAAGCTTTTACTACTATAATAGAAACATACATATGTGCAGGTCTATGACTCTTGGTTCCTATGAACTAAGTGTTGCGTGACTCTCATACATTGAAAAAAAACAATAGGGGAGTACAGCTATATATATATATATATATATATATATATATATATATATATAAATAAATGATAAAAATTTTTAAGGCATGATATATTTATGAGTTAAAGTACTCAATATTATGGATAGGACATATAAATATAAAAGTGAACACTGAGCTCGACACCCAGTCTGTTTCATGCTTAAGCATAATCTTCAGGTCATATATATTGTGTGTTTCTGTGTGTGTATATATATATATATATATATATATATATATATATATATTATGCAGTGTTATGAAACATATGCATACCCACTAAAAACTGTACATCTTGTTTCAATTTTAGAAAAAATTTTTTAAAGTTTCATCAGGTGGGAAATCACAATGCTACTCTTTTAATGTTGAAACAAGATGTACAGTTTTGTAGTGGGTATGTGCATGTTCTAATGTAACACTGCATAATAAATAAATATTTATGGCTCTATTTTTGTTTTGAGCCCTGTTTTAAATTCATATTTTGAACGCTGAAATCTTACTCTTCATCTTTTTACATTTGTATATATATATATATATATATATATATATATATATAAAGTATAATAATAATCCAGTATGTTCAGTCCACTATTATCTCAGTTATTGCTGGGGTGTCAGACTGTATATCACCAAACTTAGAGTTATATATTGAGAAAAATTGAATAAAGTCTGTATCAAATTGCTTCAGAAGTCTTCATTGCCAATATCATGTTAAAGAGGCTCTCTTTTTGAGGTCATACAACTTTGAGAACACTCATAATGTAAGATCTCTGGTTAAAAATGAAAAACCATGCAAAAGAAGAAAGTATAATAATGATAATAAAGCCTGAAGAGTTTGTAAAACTGACAAAAGGTATTCAGGAAATAGAAAAAAAAATGAAAAAACATTGAAATAAATATTCACATTATAGAACAGGAAGATGGATATTGTCAACACTTGCACTGATAGATAATAAAAGATAATTAAGTTTAATAATATGCATGTAAAGAGTAATTTAATTTCTTAAATTATTTTGACTGCCTTATTATTCACATTTGTACCAAATTCTTTGTTGTCATTGCTTAGAATTTGATGATGATAATTTTTTTCAAATGTCCAGCACCTTCCATAGTATTATTACAAACCTCAGAAACATTGATTTTTACAATATTAATCCTACTTGGATTAGTTGGCAATCGAATTTCAATTCCATCATTTTTGGCATTGTTCCATTATTGAAATGAATTTAATTTTCAAATATCATAGACTTTTCAGCATTCTAGCAATGTCTTGGTATTTCTTTAGATTCTCACTTTCTTTCACATTCACTCTGCTGTCTACTGTCATGATTATGCCCATGATCTGACAGTTTTTTTGGGTTTTTTTTTTCTTATTCACAATCACAAAGCCTAGATCCAGTGTTCTTGATTAGATGTTGTGGTTGGTCTGGGTTTCAAAATCTAAAAGTATTTTTGTATTATTGTTTTCCTGGGAAGCCTTTAGTTTGTTTACATCGACAAACGCAGCTATTTGAACAGTTCTCGACATATGAATACTTCCACCCTATCATGCCTTCTTTTCTCTTCTTTTTTGGTTAGTTTGCTATATTCATTTATTATCATCTTTTTCTCTGCAGAGATAGCATTAGTTGTTTACCTGGATTTTGTCAGTGTTTATTATAGTTTGTCATGATGTTCTTGTTCCAGATTGTTGAAGAATTCTGTTTCTCTCTTCATGTGTCCTCTGTCTAGCCATATCTACACTTTTTCAATTAAATAAGGTTAAAATCGTATGATTTTCCATAGTAGGCACGTGATCATTCTGAAGTTGTTCACTTGGATTTCTTTTTACATAGCCTGAGATTGAGATCATTCTACATCTGTTAACCTATTCTGAAACTTTTCCTTTCTTTAAGTACTTCTACTGTTGAGTTGGTCTTTTGGGCAAGCCGTGGAAATTTCTTCAACCCATGAATCCCATTATGTTCTGATAATTTCTAGCTGGACATATTTTTTTTTTTCATAGGGCGTTTTCTAGGGTATGTATATTTATCTTAGTGTGTTTTCATTTCTTTCTATTTCCCTGAACATCATTTTGTTAAATATTCTGGCTCCATTATTATCATTATTATTATTATTATTACTCCTTGATGTATAGATGTAAGATTATTATATTAAGTGCCATTACCAGTCATTAAGCCCACTTTATTTCTCTTTGTGCCAGAATCTCTGCACTTTACCAATTTAAAATGGTGAATTCTGCATGCATTTGTACCTCCCCACCCAACCTCATTTTCCCCTCACCTCTTCACACTGCAGATAAAATCTTGATGCATTTCTACCTTTAATCGACAGTTATTTAAAGCATTCAGTACCAAATTAACAGCCATTTTATTTACTGGTAATTTTACACCACACACTTTAAACAGAAAAGTTTTTCAATATTATATCAGTAAAGGTGGTTCCTGAGATTTAACTGAGCTCTTGATAATTTCTTTGCCTTGTTTACACATATGTTATACTATAATATACCTAATAGCCCTGTTCTGTCAGTAACACTTGACTTAGTTCCTGAACACTGACAATAACTTTAAGAACTACTATAACTGAAGTCATAAAAAATGGATTTTCTGACGTAAAAGGTCACAGTCTATCATCAGCATTGTTTAATTGATTGCGGTCATCTGACAGTCTGAATAATTATAATGAGAAGGAATCAAAATAAAAGGAAAGGGAATATTAGCCAAAAATGAATAATACTTGATAATGCTTCTTTGATTATTTGGTTTGTTTTTTACAGCCTATCAACCCTTTGCAGGTTATTTAAAGCCAGAAAATACTTTTAGATTGTAAGAATTTTTATTTGAGATAATGATTTAGTAATACAAGTCTTACTAATTAACCCATAGCTGGGGGAGAAGAGGTGGATTCACACTGTGTGTATTTAATCAGAAGCAAATATATAATTCATTTATTTTGATTTGAGAATGCATTTGTCACTTTATATGTGAGTAGTGTAATGGTTAACAGCTCAGAAATATAAATCAATGAGCTAAGTTCAAATACTGGTTGAGACTGTTAGATTCACTTTTGAATAAATACCCATTAGGAAAGCTATAAATCCATCTCTTTCCAGCTATGGGTTAAATAGTAGGGTATACTGGACACTTTCACCTTGGTTAGCAATGAAAACATACATCGCTCAACAGCCTGGAAAATAATATAGGGTGTGGCAAAAGTAACACATTTTTTTTCCCAAACTGAGGTGGATACGATAATGTTGAGCAATTGAGTGACCATTACAATCACCAGTCCTAACAACACAAGACTTTTTCATGTTTAGCAAATGAGTGACCATTACAATCACCAGTCCTAACAACACAAGACTTTTTCATGTTTAGCAAATGAGTGACCATTACAATCACCAGTCCTAACAATACAAGACATTTTCATGTTTAGCAAATGAGTGACCATTACAATCATCAGTCCTAACAATACAAGACTTTCATGTTTAACAAATGAGTGACCATTACAATCATCAGTCCTAACAAGACATTTTCATGGCTGGTGTACTGAAAGATCTTGTTTACAGGCTCAAACCAAAAAACAGCCCCTGAATTTAAATAAGCAATTTCTGATGAATTTCTGGAAATTAATGTAGAAATGTGTGAAATGTTTTGTTGCTAATAGGGTTCAGCCTTTCATTGACCATGGAGGGCAGCATTTTGATCATGTTAAATAGCTTGTTAATCATAACAAATTATGTTGTTTTGATGTGACAATACTTATAAATATTCTTAAAGTACATAAGTTATTTTTGTTGATTAAAAGTAATAAATAAAAAATGGCACATTACTTTTGCCACGCACTATAAGTCATGTGAGTAGCGCAATTTGCCACAAGCAGAGATCATATTTTGTTTTTAATCCAATATTAATTCCAGGTTTTTAAAAAAATGTTTAGTTTGTTTTTACAGTGGTTCAGAATTAGAAATTGTCAAAATGTGTTTGTTTACTTTTGCAAAAAATACCATTGAGAAAAGTTTAAATCTTTCCTTTCTTCCCACAGCTATTTGTTAAATAGTAGGGTACACTGGGCTCTTTAGCTTTGGTTAGCAATCAATCCAAAGATGGTAACTAAATAAAAACATCTCCAGCTGATGAGGTCACTAAGAGGGATGTGTCAACCCATATAAAACATAGAATGACTGAAATTGCTAAGTTATTTGAGATGCAAAATTAGCTGCAGGTGGTGATACTGTTATTTTTATGAATTGATTTTCAATATGAAATCAAGTCAGAAAAATGTTTTCTTCCTCTTGAGTTATCTGAAATGTGTAAATCTGTTTTTGAATCCCTAATATGTCACAATGAGTACTTACTTTCATGATTTCATTATCAATTCTGTTGAATTTTGATACCAGTTTTGTAATTCAAATCAAAATGTTTATGCAACAGATTTAATAGATTTTGATTTATAAGTGAATAGATATGACATCTGTTTAGAAAGTGCCTAATAAATTAATATTAAAGAAAAAATAACTTATGGCATTGATACATTTGTCTGTTCAAAGTACTTCTGGAATATGTAATTCACACCAGAAAATACCAAAGATCTTCATTAAATATAATGTACATCAGAGAACTTGATCTAAGAAGAGTTGAACTGTGGTGACCTTAATATGTACTAGGTTCACTTAAAGTAAATTTTGTAGTTGGTGTCTACTCAGAAAGTCAAAAGACTTAGAAACCTCAAGAATGGATTTAGAAAGTGACCTTAAAGCCACCTTGTATAGAATTGGGCCTCAAACAATGTCAATGGGTGAAACAACAGAAAGTGAAGTCAACGGAACATAGGCTTGACAAAATTTAGATAAGAATCTGCAATAGTATTTATCTTGACCTGTCATCTTGGCTCAAGTCAATAGCTTCTCTCTGCCTTTTCCATAAATATTTTCACAGCAATTGTTAAGATAAGCTTTCTGCTTTGGTACCTTAACTTCATGAATTTAAGTGCAGTACTAGATTGGCAGCTAGGTCTCATCATTTTACTGCTGAAATTGTTTGATGTAACTATAGGTTCTCTGCTAATACTTTTTTCTCCCATACTTAAACACTTATGGAATTCTGTTCTAGCTTCATGCTTTACTGTCAACTATGAACTTTAGAAATTTATATTCAAGATCAATCATCATCATCATCATCATCTGTCTTCTTGAATTCTGTTCTTTTGTTGTCCTTTCTCTTCAATAACATTTCCTCAGTTTCTTTCACCCTCAGTAGGCTCTTGCATCTCAGTGGCTTTATCACCTTGCATGAGTTAAAACAATAAAAAATAAAATCTATACCCACACAAGATAATTGAATGATATTATATAGGATATTATATAGATGCCCAACCTGTGGGGGAAGAAACAAAATTGCTACACACCCTTTTATAAAGATCGAATGTTTGAAGAAACATTCAAAATCACATAATTTCAATTTAATCAACACTAACGTCCAGTAGTGAATAAAAGAATTTTTTTACACATGAAAGATTTAATCTTATATTCTTATCAGATGTTACTGACATTACACTTCTCTTTAGGACCGCACACACTTATCTCAATCTTAAGTCTTCAAAATTGTAAAACACAGACTCATCTAAGAGCATCTCACTGCCAACTGAGTAACCCCATACAAGAGTGTCTGTTCATGCATGTGCAGTAAGCTCCTCTGTAATTTGTTGCACAACCAGTTCTCTTGATATTCAAAATGGCTAGAACTCTTCCAGACTGACATTATATATCTGTATTGTTTGCATGGAATTCACCTTTTTATCGATCTTCTGAATACAATGTTTTACTCGTCTCAACCTGTGATTGATTTTTGGATGGTATAGTTAATTTCAATTACCAATTTTCTCTTCTTCTGGCCTCTTTGTAGAACTGTCCATTTCAAACAAGATATCTTTGTCAGGACGCTGGTTCAAAATGGCTGATAAAAAGATGGCTCAGCATGTGAATTACTTTATGGAGTTGACAACCACTTCTTTGATCAAAGTCACCTTAAGGCAAAATCCACCTCTGGTTAGCCCCTCTCTCTGGAATTTGGTCAAAAGATACAATACAGAGAATTATATATAAAAGTTCTTGGCCCAAGACACCTTTCTAACAAAAACTCTGATATTTGGGCATATTAGATTTTGGTAAGTGGATTGAGTTGAGAGCTTTCAGTACCTACTCATGTATATGTACAATTATAAAACTTCACTTGAAAATTTATATTGTTTGAAATTGCTATATTAAGAGAAAGAGTGCTCAGTATCAGAAACCATATATAGATAGAGAAAATGTGGGTGCTATGCCCATACACACCCTATATATATATATATATATATATATATATGATAAAGAACAAATACAAAATATTTATCAATCTAACATGCTTCACTTATATTAAAGTTTCATATGGAGAAAAAATAAAAAATATATATGAGTTGGGATTAAATATAGATTAAGATAAAGAACAAAAAGAAAATGATTTTAAATGTTTTTAAATCATTCCAATTCAAATTCTGGTACTTATAAAATAAATGTTTACAATGTGAAAAAGTTTATATAGTGGAGACATTACATGATCTAAAAGCCTATATCTATGAACACAAAAGAGATTTATGTTTGAACAACTCTCTAATAATACACAGGAACAAAACTGGCCATAATCTTTACTAATGCCTACCTAATTGAAACCGAATGTAATTCTTTAAGAAGAAAGTACTTTGAGAGCCTAATAATAATATTACTAACTATAAACACACATCAAAAACATATTACGTTGCCAACCTTTATTGAATCCATTCTTGAAGGATATAACATGTTTATCTAAAACAAACGGTATGTAGATAAAAATGCTCCCAGTATTAAAAAAACGACAAACATAATGTCTACAAGACATACACGCACACGCACACTGAAAATGAGGCATTGTATTGCATCTAACAACTTTGGCTTTTGTGATTACTGGGGGCTCTGTAATAATGTATTAAATCAGAGTAAATTTTCTATTCCTCCTCTCTTCAATCATTTTGAAATGTTAACATCTTCTGCTGATAAATGTTTTGTCCATAAATCCTCTTCCTATGGTTTTTTCTATCATCTCTAATCTCAGTCCCCACCCCACAAAGCATGTGAACCTGGTGGCGTCCCTGTAATAGTCCTTGAGAAGTGTGCTCCCAAACTGGCTCCTGTTCTCTCTAAACTGCATAATAAATGCCTTGCTGTCTCTTACTGTTGGAAATTGATCCTGCAGAGACTGGAGGGTGAAGAATACTTTGAACCGGCTTGGCATGAATATCTCTCACTGCCGCAGCAGTCATTACCTGACACTGATGTATTGTGGCCCAACATGTTTTTCTGTGTGTACAGCTGTTACACTGCCAAGACTCACTATCATATGTCAGCTGGAGTCTATGTTCTGTGAGAGGGTACCACCATGTGAGATATACACAGACTATGACAGTGCATTTTACAGCAGGGAGTTTCAATGGATGACACATGCATTTGCAATTCTGATGTGTGCATGTCCTGGCAAGAAATAGAATAATGAAGTGGTGTCACAGAGTATTGTAGCCAGGATGAAGAGGCCATCTACTGGTACAATATTAATCCCCAAAGATGACACCTCACCACTGACTGTGCCAGCAAATCAAGTCTACAGATACAAGGTTCAGCTTAAAGAGATTAATTCAGTGCCTCCAGTGATGTCTGACATGGGCCACAATGTATACAAGGTGGGAGATCCTGTGTTGGTAAAGGCAACAAGTTTGTACAACAAGTTTCAGAAAGAGAAAATTACTGGACTTATTAGTTTGCAATCAGTCTTAATGGATGAAATGCTCTACCATGTCATGGACCTTCATCTTTTCCTAAGTTCATAATCTTCAACAAGAAGTGAAGATGATATGTCTGAAAGTGAGGATTAAATCCTCATGAGCAGGGATATGACAAAGTTTTCATGTTAGTCTTACTGATTGTGATTTGAAAACAAAAACTACAAGAAAACCCAAGTGGCTTGACTGGAGAATCTATGTCACTTAGGATTAACCGCCACTAAAGAGATTTACCAGTTGTTTGAATTTAAACTACAATTACTCTTCTTTTCTTCACACTCCTTAGTAATGTTTGTTTTCAAATTCTTCCACACCCCTGTAACCCCTTGTGTCTTAGTGGCTTTACTGCCTTGCTTGGAGTGAACATGATTAAAAAAAAGATCCTTTTAATACTTCATGAGGCATTTAATAAGAATTCTTCAGTTTGAGAATGGGTTTTTTAATTGTGCATGTGTTTCAAGACTGGTTAAGTGCCAGTTGATAGTGATATAAATTCAGCAAAAGATGTGAAAAAGTGGAAAAAATTGTGGATTCCTCCATGAAGACCAAATATTCATCAGATCTTAGCTGGGGAACTTTTCAATAATACCACAAATATATATATTCTGAAATTAACATTTGTAGTCCTGCAAAAAATCAGTCTGTGCTCCAACTTATGTTAATAGTTCAATGTTTGTTCCCACTATCTTCAGAATTCTGCAATGAAGCCACATTTCTTGTTTGTTAATATTCCATTGTTTGTTTTTTTTTCATTAAAGTGTATTTTTTCAGATATGCCTTCATTTTTCTTTAATATTTTGAATTATCTAATGTACCCACTGAAAAATGAAAGAGAATTATGACAATGTGTTTATTTATATTGTTTGGACTGTTGTTCTCATCTTTATTATGATGTTCACAGCACATGGCCCAGTGAGTTCAGTCCTCACAGATTAAACAATACTAGTGACCTTGTGCCAGTTCAAATTAAGCTTAGAAGATACATATGAGGTCACTTTGTCATTGAATGATGATCATTGAACATTTCAGCTGATGTACACTCCAGCCTTCCTCAGATGATATACATAGGAATTTCAAACTGAACACTTTATTTCATCTATGGTGGGTAGATTGTTCTAGTTCCACATGCCATGCCTTTTTTCTGGATATCTCAGTTTCAGTTATTTCTCTTTAGTAACTCAATACTCACGGGTCAAATAGCAGGAAAGAGAGACAAGGGAAAGCAGTGTGTGACATACCTGGCGAGCTTGAGCAGGTGAATGACAGAACATGGTCAAGAGAAGGAAGCAGAGGGCAGGGGTTTATTGAGAGCTGCAAGGGATAGAGGGAAATGGAAAGCCATAATCACCTACATCCTGAAAGACATAAAAAGAAAGAACTCAATTCTCCAAATTTTTGTTCATCTCTGCTATGGCCAGGTATTAAACTCAAAACTCTTTGGATCAAGTCACTGGATTACTTCAACCAAACACTTTTATCCAATGGGCTATTGCATTGATTAAAATAATCCAGTCACTTGATCCAAAGAGTTGTGAGCTCAATACCTGGCTATGTCAGTGGTGAACAAAAACTTGAAGAGTTCTGTAAGAGACATGGCACATGGAACTAGAACAATCTACTCTGTTTTACGAAATAAAGAGTTCAGTTCAAAATTCCGATCATCTGAAGAAGGCCATAGTATACAATGGCCAAAACATTGTGAACATGACAATAAAGATGAGGACAACAGTCTGAACAATGTAAATAATTACAATACCTCATCTCAGAAATATAGAAAGAATGTATTTTCTCACCTGATACATTTCCTGTACAATGAGACAATTGTTCTAAGAGAACAAACAAGTCTAACAGGATTTGTTATCTGCAGACATAATCTTAACAGTCTATGCTATATAAATTACAATAATTTGGGATTTAATATTGTTTTGAACTTTATATATTAGATGTCGATATGATTAACTCTCCCATCATCTTATGTGAATGATGGTTCAACAGCTGAGCTCTTAGAATCAAATATAAATTATGCAGCCACTTGAATCCAAGGATGCCAGTCTACTAGAACAGTTAGCTAATCTCCATTGTAGACGCCTGCTCAGGCATATTTGTGTTTGTTCAATATCCACAGAGCCCACTTGTCGTTTATACAGTAACTATGCTGGGAAGACCTTAGTTACAGTTTCTGGGAGATAGTGCGCTATCTAGCATGATCAGCAGTCTGAACATGGCTAGCACATTCAAACCCTCAGTCACAATGACTTGTAACCTCGTGCTAGCACAATCACCGACAACTCCCAAGGGTTCCATCTACCCAATTTCCCTCACAAGGCTTGGGTCAACCTATGGTATCGTTTTCAGGTACTTTCCAAAGGTGCAACACACTGGGATCACCTCTTCCAGACCAACAACATCATGAAATCACCTGCCTGACAAATTGACCATGGTGAGATTCAAACTCCGGCCTCATGGTTGAATGTTCTAACCACTCAGTCATGCACCCATTTAGAATCAAACAGTACATAGAATTTGTTAATGTTGATGAAGTCTTCTTTAAAACCAGTCACACTTTTTGGTAGAACTGAATACAGAGAACTAGTGTATATAACCTACCACAAGATCTCTGAACAGCTGTTGTCAGGTTTTCAATTCAGTGTTGCCTTTCTCCTAAACTGTTTGTTAACCAAAGCTAACCTAGCTGGGGGAATAAGAAATGGATTTATATCTTTCTCAAGAGTATTTCTGTGAAAGAGAATATAATAAACTGAAAAATGAACTCATCTTTACATCACCTGCACATTGAAACATATATATATATATATATATATATATATATATATATATATATATATATATATATATATAGGCAGCATTTCTCCATTCAAACATGATTCATTGAATAATATAGACATTGTGTCTACTTATTTTTATACTGATCCTTTCTAGTTGGCTAATCAGTTTCTTAAGATGAATTTTATCAAGGAAGATGCCATAGTTTTTGTTAACCCAAATACATTCGGGCTTTTGCAAGATCATCCTCAGGGGTAAAGATAAACTTATTCTAACTGCAATACAATCTACATTCCATTGTGATGGTGATTTTTAAAAACATGCTCAGACATGCTCTGTAACTATTTTAACATTTTAAATTTATCTCTTGTAGCTATGGAATATTTGCAAAACAATCCTTACAATTTAAGGGAACTGATTGGAAATTGCTAGAAATGTGAATTGGCATTAAATGTTATAGGCATTTTAATATGTTGTTGCTATATTCATAATAAATTTTGTTGAGTGTTGGTTGATTTTGATATAGAGGGTCTCAAAAATAAATAAATTTTGTTTATTTTTGTGGTGTAGTATATTGGTGTTGTCAACAAGTGTGTGTGTGTGTGTGTGTATCTATATATATATATATATATATATATATATATATATATACACACACACATACACTTGTATATACTGGGGGCACAGAATCCACAATATGTATTACATGCCCCAAAAAAAATCACAGTTAATAAACATATACTGCTTGAGTGTACAAACTTGAATCGAGTTGGAAACAATATTACCAAACAAGTAATTTTAAAAACTCTTCATGGAAAAAAACGCCATCAAAGATACTAGATTTCATGAAAGCAATTGGAATGTACTCAAAAATATGAGTGACTGAATAGTACTGTGCATATATATATATATATATATATATATATATATATATATATATATATATATATATATATATAATCTACCAAATTATGCTAAAATCCATTTCAAAACAGTGATGATCAACTGAGTGATATGCTGTAAAACAATATAACCAACCAACATACACTTGTGTGTGTGTGTGTGTGTATATATATATATATATATATACATATATACATATATGCATAATTAACTCTTTGGTAAAAACTGTTCAAGACAGTTCTGGAGAAAAAATGCACTTTGTATGAATACCATTCTAACAGAAAAATGGTGTTGGAAGTCTCATGATTAAGGGATGTTTTTCTTTTTGGAGTACATATGCACTACATATAATTGAAGGAACAACAGACAGTTCTATCTGTTGCCCAATATTGGTAAAAAAAAAATTTATTCAATCAGAACACCTTAAAGTACTGGAGTGTTGGTGGTTTCAACATTATAATGATCTGAAGCATAATTCAATGAAAACAAAGAAAATAAGGGTTTTAGAGATGCCAAGTTAATTGCCGGATGTAAATGACATAGAAAAATCTGTGGAAGGAGTTTCAAATTAGAGTTCATCAGAGGAATGGCCAATACTTGAGCAATCTTAATGTCATTTTGCTGACAGGAGTGGGATGAAATTGTATTAATTTCTGTGAGAAACTTATTTCAAATTATTCTAAATGTCCGACAGCAAATAAGGGATACAATATTAGATATTGAATGCAGTTTATTGATATATGCCCAAAGCTTTTGCTTCATACCTTTTGTTAAATTTCCTAATCAATTTATGCTTCAACAAAAAATTCTTTATTTCTGCTCATATATAGAACCTATATTCAACTTTATTTTTAGATTTGTAGCCACATTAGAACTTTAAAAAAACAAAAAAATTTAATATGTTCAATATTTTTGCATGTGCCTACATACATACATACATATATATGTATAAAGGTAAAAGACAATAGGAAAACTGTATTATTAGCCAACGCATTTTGTCCAATGTGGACATTTTCAAGGCAAAAACGAAATAAATTTATTAAAAACAAAGTAACTATTAACAACAAAACAAAATGTCCTTACTAACTAGAAGAATTTAGAAAACACTATTGTATACAGATTGTCAACTGAAAATTACATCAAGTACTGTCACATGTGGAAATATTGTTTTTATTGTTGTGTAGACGGATTCAACCATTTTCTTTTGATTTCTTGATACAGTTGCTTGGGAGAGTAGTAATTCTATTAGGAAAGCTGATATTGGGATATGGCACATAGAGTGCTAGTGTTAATAAAACAAAAACCCTATTTTAAATGTAAGATATATTTTTAAAATAAAAAAAGCACTCCCCATATAATATATAGACTGTGCTAACCAGATATTTTTATTAAAATTTAGATTATGTAATGGTCAGTCTCTACTCAGCACCTGAAGATTGTGTTGTGCTACCAGTGAGGGATAATGTCTATATTTATTAATAAAAATCTATACATATATAAAGTTGTAACCTCTGTCTGTCTGTTATCAAACGCCTCCTAGGGTTTTGGAGATAGACCCCATAACCCTATATATTCTGAAACTCCATTACCCAAAGTATGTGGATAAGTATATTTCATTTTGATCATAGGGTGTCTCCCAGGAGGCACAAACCCCCCACTGAATTTCTTTTTTCCCTTTGATTTAAATTAAATTTGAATTTGAACAAGGGAATGACTACTATTCAAAATATAGGAGGAGAAAGCCTGAAGATGGAGGTCACATTAACAAAATCAAAATGAGACAATATGGATGTCAAGTTGAGCAAGAAATCACCAATATATTGAAATGCATCTTTTTTTCTTCATAAATTATAACAATGATTAAAAATCAATTATTTTCTTACAAAAGAAAAAATGTGTGACAGACAGCAAGGCATGGGTTATTTGGCTAGTATATATATATATATATATATATATATATATATATATATATATATATGTGTGTGTGTGTGTGTGTTTAGGTATAATAAGCTGGGGAAATAAAATTGATAGATAAAAAGCAACAAAAATAATACTATTGATAATAAGACTAATAATATTGTATATTAGTCAGCCTTATGACCAAATGGAAGCATGGTGAGAAATATCAGAATTTTTAGACACACCTGTGTCCTTTCTATACAAGACTCTTTTTCTTCTTTTTTTTTCCACGTGTGTTACATTACTGAGGAGATCTGATAGTTTTGGCCTTCTAGAACCCTAATCAGGGCAAACAACTAGCCCAAAACTATCAGATCTGTCCAGTAATATGATGCAAGCAGAAATACCTCCCACCCACCCACAATGGCCCACTTCATTTTTTTGGTGAAAAGGCCATAAAAATATACAATAATTATTATTAGTCTTATTATCAATATTATTACTTTTTTTGATTTTTTACCGGTATATTATATGTACATATTATAAGAAGCATACATGGACATTCTTAATGTCATATATATATATATATATATATATATATATATATATATATGTGTGTGTGTGTGTGAGTGTGTATTTGAGCAGCTATCCCTCTTTTATACAAGTTTCATTAAAAACAACTGACAAGGTACTGCAGTTGAGTACAATTATGAATGAGGAAGCATTTACTTCTGTTTTTAGAGCTGCATGCATGGTGTCTACCATACTGGACAGGAGTTCTTTGGCTGTATATTATGACCTGTATGCAACTGCTGTTAGCTGTAAAAGTTGAAAATCTGAGATGCCAATCTCTGTCAGAAAGCTGTGTAACAACTCAAACTTTGACAGTGGGGGACTTCCTCCTGGGCCATCCAGTAAGTGGGTTTTAACAGCACCAGTGCTGCTTTTGTACTGCTGGTTCTTCATCTTATTTCATTCCTTTTGCAGTGCAGATATATGGAGATAGGACCAATAAGCTTTGCTTAAAACATGGATTTTCAATTGTTGGCTGCTGGGTCATGTAATTTAATAATGGTGTATTTGGGTAGCAATCTCTCTTTGATACGAGTTTTGTTAAAAACAATAGACAAGGAACTATGGCTGAGCACAGTTACGAATGAGGAATCATTTACTTTCAGTTTTAGAGCTGCACCTGGGTTTCACGCTTTTGCGATCGTCAGACAAACTGATTAATTTTTTAAAATTTTGAGTTTATGTAGATTGCGCAATCTACATAAACCCAAAATTTTAAAAAATTAACCAGTTTGTCTGATGATGACAAAAGCGTGAAACCCTGGGTCACAAACTCACGTCAATCCAACATATGCTGTATCAGACTTTAGTGGTGATGAATAATAATGGAAATCTGCACGTCTTCATATGGCAACCTGATCAAACTTAAAGTAGATTCAGGCCTACACTAGGATGGCATTAAAGTTAATGAGGAAATGTTTGTTGGCCTCTCATAGTCAAACCTAAACCAAATAAAATATTGCTTTACAAAGACCACTCAACAATTTGGTGAATCAGTTTGATGAAGTGTCATTTTCCACTAAACTTCAGCCCATCAAGTGTACTATGAACCTTCTGTACTTATCAGTTTGACAAATCTTAATGCAGTTCAGGACTTCTCCATAACATCATTTTACTGTTGAAATGGCTAAATATAACCTAAGTTCTATGCTAACATTTTCTTTTCTCACACTTCTCACTTGTGGTACTCTCTTCCAGCTTCTTGTTTCCCAGTCAAGTTTGATCTTCAAATATTTAAATGCAATGTCAATCATTATCTGCTGTCTTCTTAATTCTTGTTCTCCTTAATGGTGGTTTTTTTTTTTTTTTTTTTTTCATTCTCTCACACTCCTTAACCCCTTGTATCTTAGTGACTTTTTCTTACTTGAGGTGAAATGATTAAAAACAAAAAAAAAATGAAAAACTAACCTGGAATTTGCTCTCTCTCCTATCAAATCACTAAAATTTTGACCTCACACTGCTAAAAGCAAAGCAAGCCTTTGGTATTCCTATTGTTGTAGCATACCTATAGATGATAATGCGTATGTCCCCATTCTCATGAATACAGTAGTGAATACTGTATGTTGGTCTTCAGTTGGAGATTCATTCTGGATTCACTTGACTCACTTCTAGCAGTTGACTACTTCTTCTACACACTTCTGGTGAATCTTATATGTGTTGTCCTTATCCTAAGTATTATCATTCATTACCAACCTTCGTTTGATTATTTCTATTCAGTAGCTTTCCCTAGGTTATAACACCTAGTTAAAAAAAAAAAAAAACTCAGGAAAGGTACTAAATCTTCTTTCTCTTTTTTATTTCTTTTCAGCTTAATCTGGCAAAAGGCCACATTAATTGAGCATTCTATGAGAACTGAACATTATAGTGATAACAAACTAAGATCAGACCACAAATGCCTTGTTTGGGTTGGAGGTGCCCAAACCTCACTTTCCAGCATTAACAGAATTCAAGTGTTTATACAGCCTTGTGGGTGATGAATTATTTTCCACCCTATAACCACTTTACCACAAATGAAAGATTGATAGCCTCTCACTGCTCTATTGCTATTTTCATTGAAAATGTTATGACAATCAACATATCATAGTTCCACCAGTTCAGACCTTTACAGCTAGGACCCTTCATCCAGCTACACAGTCAACTCATCCTCATTCCACTCAGACAGCTTCTCCCGCCAGACCTGATACTTTGTGGAACAAAATCCTGAAAGAATTCTTCCCCAATTACTGCAATCTTAACCTCTTTAAGTCTCGTGTCAATTGGTATCTATCCTACATATCCTCATAGTATACTCTTCTTACTTCCTCCTTTTATGCCCTTACAATAATTTAATTCGATAACCCTCTGCTTTGAATGGTTCTTGGGCTTTTTATTAGGCAAATAAAAGTATTATGAGATTAACCAAACTTTGTCTTGTACAAGGCTGCTGGTGTTGAGGAACTAGTAAGGATTGAATTCAATATGCCATTTTCTGGTTTACAATACTAGCTTTCTAGTTGTCCCTTCATTATAGGTATGCTTGTTTATATTTGATTCATATTATGATGACTTGTTTACATACACAGCATTTCAAGCAGAACGATATCAAAAGACTTGCTGCATAGGGAGCTGGCCTCTAGAACACAAGGATTGTTTTATTTTTATTTCAAAGATGTTTGCAAGAGAAATATGAAGTGAATGAACATGAAGGTTGGAACTTATTGCAAATGATTGTACTCATTGGAACTACACACAGGTCTAAAATGAGACTTTGATAGGGAGCAGAAGAAATGCACACTCATTGAAAAACTTGTAGATGATAGCAGATGGACAGGTGCAGTCATTGCAGTCAGAGCTGCCACTCCCATATATGGGCCTCTACTTTTCCCAGGTGCAGATCCATGATCTTGCAACACTTAACAGATGTCAGTCAATACACTACAGTATATGGCAGGTATACATAAATGTCTTTTTAATTATCTGAGAAATATTGGAGGAAAGCCAGGTGAAACAGTTGAAAATCAATAAAATATGTTGTATTCACTGAGATCAGCTTCATTTTAATCAATGAAAATTGATCTTCTGGAATGATGTGATATCATTATTTAGATTATGTATATTCAGATTAATATCCTTATCTTTGTTGTTCTTATCACAAGGCTTTGGTTGTTGTACACTCTGGCCTTCTTCAGGTGTCTATTGATCCAGGTAATCTTTAGGGAATTTCAAACTGACCCCTTTATTACAATTGGTAGATTGTTCTCAACTGACTACTAAGTTCTATATTCAGAATTGTCCCATCGGACATCAGTCTAGTGGATTGAAGTATAAGTTCTTGAATTTGGCGACATAGTTGGTTGTTTTAGTTTAGTGACATATCAAACTCTATGCATTAATTAATGCCAAAATCTAAATATTTTGTACACAATTTTATATTATTTTTTTAAAATTATAATGGTTTTAGTGATATAAGACCTACTAATTAATCCATAGCTGGGGGGAGAAGAGGTGGATCCATACCTTTCCCAAGGATATTTGTATGTAAGAGAATATAACAAACAAAACAGGAATTGGAACTCAGCTCCTGGTGATATAGTAACTGTTAATTTAATACCTAGACCAGATAGTAAAGACTCAGACTTAGTTGAAATAAGGTGAGCAATAAATTAGTATTATTAAAAAAGAACAAAATGGGATGTCCCTCCATAAGGATACAGATTAAATATAAAGTGTTCATTTAAAAATGTCCTGAAGGTTACCTGGATTGACAAAACACTGAATGCCAGAGGATACAATGGCTTAAATGTTGAAATAATAAAAACAACAATGATGATGATATTAGTCTGAATACAAATAATAGAAATAATGATTTTTTTAAAATATTTATTGATCATTGTTCCCACCAACTGAGATGCCAAAAAACTGAAGCTGTAGCTTCTCCCTTCACCTGAATAATGAGTACAGTGTGATATCATGGACTCTACAAGGCAGTAGAGAGGTTTTCTATCTAGGTGTGTTCAAGGGTTGTCCATAGGATGTGGATGCAGGAAATTTAGTGTAGTTTGCATAATGTCCTGCACATGCTCAATGAGCTTTAAATTTGTTGAGCATATATGCTATTGGAGTACCTGGAAGAGAGCTGAATATTGCTGAAGCCAGTTACCTGTCACTTGTATCTGATAGGAGTTGCATTATCTTATTGAAAAAAATTTTCTCATAAATACAACCTAGCTCATCACTAAATACTGAATCAAATTCAACAAATAACTCCTTCAATTTCAACAGAACCTCCCCTTCTCAAAGGAAGCATGACTTTCCAATCTAACTCTACATTCATGTTTTTAGTCATTTAGCCCCAAGCAAGACAACAAAGCCACTAAGATACAGAAAGGGGTTACCAAGTATTAGAGAATATGAAAAAAACATTATTAAGAAGCAAGAGCAATAAAATAACTGAAATTAAGAAGAGACAAGATAATAATTGGCATTGCATTTAAATTTTTGGAGATCAAATTTGGCAAGAAAGCAAAAAGCTGGAAGAGATTTCCGTAAGCGAAAATTATGATAAAAGAAACTGTTATTTACACTATTTACATTGTTCAGACTGTTGTCCTCATCTTTATTGTCATATTCACGGTATTATGGACATTGTATGCTCCGGCCTTCTTCAGTTGATATATATTAGGTTTTCAAACCAAACCCTTTATTTTCTCCACCGAAGTAGATTGTTCTAGTTCCACATGCTATGCCTTTTCTGGATATCTCAGTTTCAGTTATTTCCTTTTAGTAACTTTTCTAAGGTTTTGTTCACCTCTGCTGTGACCAGGTATTGAACTCACAACTCTATGGGTCAAGTCACTGGATTACTTCAACCAACACTTGGGCCATGTGTCTTGGGAATATGATGAGGACAACAGTCCAAACAATGTAAATAGTGTAAATAGTTATACTAACTTATTTAAGGAATATAGACAGGTAAGAAACTACTGCACTTAAATTCATAAAGTTTAGATATCAATTGTCATCTATAAAAAAAAAAAAAACAAAACAAAACTTTTACACTCCTCCATTAGAGAGTTCCAGGATTTAAATCAATTTGAAACATTTAACATTGTTCAAAGCAAATCTATAAAATACCTAAGAATGTTTACTATTTCAAGAGTTGTTTAGAATACTGACCTGTATCAATTGTTTTTTTTTAATCATTTCACCCCAAACAAGACATTAAAGCCACTAAGATGCAAGGGGTTACTGAGTGTTAGAGAATAAAAAAAAGACACTATTAAGGAGAGAGAACAATAAATAGACAAGAATTAAAAAGCTGGTGGATAATGATTGACATTGCATTTAAAGTTTTGATGATCAAAGATGACTGGAAAACAAGAAGTCGGAAGAGAGTTCCATAAGCAAGAATTGTGAGAGAAGAACCTCTTAGCATAAAACTTACGGTTACATCAAGCGGCCATTTCAACTGTAAAATGATGAGATCTTGCCATCAGTCTAGTACTGAGCTTAAATTCATAAAGTCTAGGTAATGTAGAGGAAAGCTTATCAGAATAATTATCATGAAAATATTTATAGAAAATAAATATTTATTTTATCTTTGGATATGACTTTCTTATATTTCTTGGCATGAGTTTGAGCATGTTGAATGTTAAAGGGTTAAAGTTTAAATTCAATTCAATCTCAAGGTTTGAACAAATTCCTTGAGTTACCCAATTTCAGTGATCAACTAAATAATGAAATAGATTTTGTTCCTCTGCTGTAAGTAAACTATTTTTCTCCTTTGCTTTCCCAGGCTTAATTTGTATTCCAACTCTGTTATTGACAAGTGAAAACATGGAACATCGAGGTTTGACCTGCTGAGAACTATCCAAAAAGACCGTTTGGCCACCACCAGCTGAACTTAGAAGCTACATTATGATAGTGGGAAAGTAACTGAAGTCAAGATGCCAGGTGACCTGCACATTCTTCAACTCTGTTTCTGCCTAACAAAGTGCAAATCCCACACTTCACAACCAACAATGGCAGATAACTCTTACTTTCTTCAACCACACACAGATAAATCTTCCATGTATACATTTTCAATACCATCATCATCTCTTGCAAATCTTTCAAATCATCCAATTCATTAAATTTTCTCCAACTTCATCTCTGAACATAAAGCATCTACCTTCATCCTAACCCTCTGCTTCTTCATGAACAGTTCAACATGCACAAGCAGTGTGTGTGTAATAAACCAATTGTCTAGAGCTCCATTATCTTCATGTCTTGATTCAAATACAATAGAATCCCTGACAACTGGACTAAGAAGACCTTCCTGATATGAGGAATTGGTTACAAAGTTCGGATATGAGGGGTTATATTTAGATTAAAATAAAAGAAGTGAAATCAGGTTTAACATTTATTTTCAATAAACAAAATAAGCTAATGATGAGTGAAATATAATGGAATTGATTTTAAGGAAAAAAGAAATAAATTATGTAATGTTAAGGAGACATGGTGGAGTAATGGAGGATAGTGGCTCAGATTGAGGAATAGGAGAGCTGAGTTTGAATTCCAGTTGAATCCATTGCATTCATTTATGTGCAAATACTCCTGGGAAAGGTATGAATCCTCTTCTTCTCCCCCCCATCTATGGCTAAATAGCTGGAGAGACTGGGTTCTATAGCAGAAAGAAATGGCAACCTACTGCAGGAAAAAATCTACCTCGTCATTCATGTATCAAAAGATACATGATCACCTAAGTGTGTATCATGCATGGCACATAACTGACTGAATGTTAATGAAAATTCATTAAATTAAGTATGCCACGTATGTTAAATAATGTAATTGCATGATTATTCTTTCTCTTCTAATGTCATTCTCAACTTTTTCCACATTTTGATTTGCTTTTGTTCTTGGCATTTTTTAAACAAAAGACACTTTTTAACTCTGTGTGCATTATTGCAATTGTCATAGATGAATGCTGGCTTTCTTTCCATAAAACTGACAACCTTTTCAATAGCTTTTTCAGTTTCAGTCTAGGTTTCATCCCAATCATGCATCTCGTCGTTATCTTGTTGCAGATGTGTCTCGTTGTCTTCCTTTTCTCTTATTCTCATCATCTTTTGCACCAATACAAGGCAACAGGGTGAAATAAGCATAAGCAATTATCCAAAGTAAATTTCCTGAAAAACAGAAATTTCAAATCAGTTACATATCACTGAAATAATTCAAATATACACATCAAAATCATGTCCGGATATGCAGGATTCCAAATATGAGGGATTCTACTGTAATTACTAATGATATTTGCTACTGTCTTTCTGTGTCTTTTCCTTTTGAAGATTACTTAATACCATCTTGTCTATCCTTTCGAAAAGTATGTCTAATATGCTTGCATCCAAAATGCTCCTTATTTTTAAAAGAACACTTATCAGCAAGATGTCTGCCACTTCTACTACAACAGTGATGTTTTCATTTCTCTGCCAATGTCGAAACAGGACTATCGGATTCCACACACTTTAAATATTCTTGGAAAATTTTGTAACTGACTCAGTTGCTGTAGATATTTTTGTGATTGAAGGTTCAAGGGGGCATAGGAAAACTGAATGAGATCATCGAGGCTGTATGTTTAGACAAGTCTGATAAAACTCAAAAATTTTCAAATTCTGCATTTCTGCATCTTTAGAATTTCACCTCAGTAAATAATTATAACCAATATTTGCACTGTGTAAGGAAGCAGCTAATATCACAGTTACTATTATAACTGCATTGAAATTATTTTGCACATTTGATTGAAAATAAACATCATTTTATTCAACCTTGTACAAGAAGAATGTTTTATAATAATTTTTAAATGAACCTTTGTTATATTTTATAGCTTCAATATAACCATCTTTTTTTTAAATAAAAATGTTATGTTGATTAATTTTACATGTCAGACTATAAGAATTTTATTTGGTTCTTTAATATTATCAACTCTCTCTTTCTATATATGGTTAAATATAGGTAGGTGTATGAGCAAGCAATTGGACACAAATAAATACTCTATAGTGCAAGAAAAAACAGTGCTCAATGTAAAATAACAGAGCTATTTAATATGTATATTAAAAAATGTGTATTTCTTATATATATAATTTATTTGAAAATTATAACGTAAATATGTTATAAAATGACTACAAAAATAGTCATTTTGTTTCAACACTTCTGGTGTCTTATCAAGTGATGGCATTGAATGTAGGATAAAAAGTTTTAAAAGATTAAAATCCTATAAGGATTTGAACTTTTTAAAATCATATAAAATGTTCAAATCAAATAAGGATTTGAACCTTTTTAAAACTCTTTATACTACATTTCACACCATCACTTGATAAAGCACCAGAAGTGTTGAAACAAAATGGCTATTTTTGTCATGATTTTATAACATATTTATGTTATAATTTTTGAATAAATTATATTTCCTCTACTCTGTATTGAGCACTCTTAAGAATAGTATTTTTGGTTATTGGAACTTATTCTGTATACACCAATCCTATACTTGTGGTAATCTTTCCATGGTTGAAATTGCCAAAGACTTATGTTGTTAAATCTAAAAGAAAAAGAAAAAAATTCATTAGACACTTAAACTTAATTCACATTTAAAATCTGTCCAAGTTATTGGAACATTCTTTATAATTTTGAGGCCTGCCATAAACAATTTAGAAGGAATTTTATCACATTGTCTCACTCCATTTCAAAAGCTCATTTTGTCAATGTCTTTGAATTATTGCACTACTGTTTTTATATATATTCTCAATGACTTTTATATAATTTTTGTTAATATCCTGTTCTCGTAGTGATTTAAAAACTGTTGCATGTTCTACCAAGTCAACTGTCTTTTCATATTCAACCAAAGCTAAACAATATGGTTTGTTATATTGTTATTTTTTTTTTTTTTAGATCAAATGTTGGAAGATGGTTGATTGTTGAGTAGCCACTCCTAAAACCTGCCTGTTCATGTCACTGGTTTTCATCTTGGATATTTTTTCATCTTTTGGATATTTGTAGTAGTCAATAATTACCAAGGTCTTTATTGTTTTTTTCTTTTAAAGTAGGGTTACTTTCCTTTGACTGAAATTTTAAGACACCATTTTTCATCAATTTGTATATTGTTCAATGTAGTAAGTTTCATGGAAATCTTCAGGCAATTTATCTCCAATATTGGTTTACACACACACACACACAAATATATATATATATATATATATATAGATAATATTAGTGGAAAATATACATACATATGAAAAAATATATCTAAAAAATTCCCATACTTTTTGTATCTTTTCAGAAAAAAATTTTCCAAGAGGAAGGATCCAGGTAGAACTCAATGTCTAGGACAGAGTAAAGATATAATAAAAAGGCTTAAACACTAATATTCCATGGTCATAATTTATTCCATTGGAATCGTAAATACGATCAAATCATCAGACCTACAAATTCAAAATGAAAAACAAAAAAAAACAACTCGGAAATCAAAACAGAATTTAGAGAAAGTGTAAGTATGAGGGGAGTGACATGAAACCTTAACAGAGAGAGTTTTTGGAGATGTGGGTGGGGTGGATTTAAAAGAGGAGAGAAAGAAAGTCGACGGATGTCTAATACATAAAGATACATTTCGTGGTGACATATACACACCACAGACAATTCGGATAAGAAGGAAAAAAAAAAAAAAAAAAAAAAAAAAAGGGTTGGGGGAGAGAGATGGGACGAAGGAAAATAAAATTGTGTTTACTTAAAGGGCCACTTTGTAATTGGGAAAATTAGTATAGACTACAGGTAATAAATCAAATATAAATATATGAAGATGAATATAACGATTGTCTCATTTTAAATAAGGACCAAATGTTTCTATGCTCAAAACACATACTAATACACACAAAAAAAACATATATAATAAGGTACATACACTTAGGCATGTACTCACACACACACCCAGACATACGTGTACATACATGTACACACATGCACATATATATATATATATATATATATATATATATATATATATATATATATATATATATACAAATATATATATATATACCTAAAAATATATTCACATATCCACATATTCATCTATATTCATATACACACACTTTTCACATACATATACACGCATACATATGCCCCATGTATACATTCATACATACATACATACTTATACATACACATACATATACATACATACACACATACATATATATATACCTATACATATATATATATATACATATACATACATATATATACACACACATATACCCATACATCCACGCACATACACATACACACATACATATACACACATACATACATATATACACACATACATACATATACACACACATATACACATACATATACACATGCAAATACATACACACCCTTACATATGTATATATATATACACATGCAAATACATACACACCCTTACACATGTATATATATATACACATGCAAATACATACACACCCCTACACATGTATATATATACACACATGCAAATATACACACACACACACATACACACACATACATAAACATGTATACACATAAGTACACATACACACCTATACATATACATACATAAACACCTCCATACGTACATATATACACACTTACATACATACACACATATACACATACATACATATACATACAAATATACACACATATACACACACACAGAGATATACACATATGTACATATATATAAAAAAAAAAAATTAAAATCTAAATAAGTGACGATTCAAATATTTGCGCGTGTATGAAAAAAAAAAAAAAAAAAAAAAAATTTTATATATATATACATATATATACATATCTACATACATATACATGCACATACATACACATACATATACATACATGCACACACATACACAAACATATATATATATATAAATACATAGCGCATCACATAAACGTGCACAAAGGTACATTTAGAGATAAACATAATAGTCATACAATTAAAATGTCATGCCCGATGTTATAGGACCGAGATGGAGCCGACATAAGTGACATATATATATATAATCAATTCCTCCCAAGCAAGATGATAAACCCACTAAGATGCAAAGGGCTATTAGGAGGGAAAGGAATGAGAAGACTTTAGAAGGAACTGGAAATTCAACATTAAACAGGAATCAAGGGATAAACAACCTCTACTCTGTTCAAAAACCAGGGAGGAATATGAACCTTAATTATATAGTCATCCACAGACAGACTGTTTCACTGTATCACAGCTCATCAGTGTGGCTAGACATCTAATTGCCTCAAGCCGGGATCAAAACCCAATTGATTTGGCATCAGTTGGAGATTTTACCCTTGAGCTATCAGTGCCCAGTAGAGAGAAAGGTGAAGTTTTACATATCTATTCTTCAAATAAACATGCTAATGACTGAGAGGGCTCAATTCATGGAAGAACTTCATGATATTATATATATATATATATATATATATATATATATATATATATGTTTGGATGAGAATCTAATAGAATGGTAAATATATAAGAAAATTTGGCAAAAACTACTTTGAATGTTTCACCAATACAAATTCAGCAGTGAAACATTTCAAAATAAATGTTTTACAAATTGTCCTATATATTTACATTATGTGTGTCTGTGTGTAATATATATATATATATATATATGAGAGAGAGAGCATGGACATAGGAATTTCATGGTGATTATCAATTTCATCGCTCAATACAATCTTCAGTTTTTGCTAGATTCATCTTGGTCTGAAGAACGGAACTGACAGTCACCTTCCCATGTTGATTCCTATATCTGTGCTGACTATGTAGAAATACCAAGTAGGCGATTACCAACACTAATTGCATTAAGCACTTTAATTGCACATTTAGAATCTATACCATTGCTATAACATTCAAATGATCTGTTGCTTGATTGATTTTTTACAGTTTATCAATCCTTTGTATGTTATTTAAAACAGAAACATATTTTGGATTGTAAGAATAATTACTTGTTTTGCTTATGAATATTGCATTGATATTTTGTTGAGAGTAACAATGACTTTTTCAGATATACACTACAGTTCAAAAGTTTGAAGCCCAGAATTAGTGAAACCTTTCCATCCAAAAAATGAAAAAGAGATCTTAAAGTCATTGAAAAAAGAATGGTATCAATTACCGAACTTATACTTTGAAAAACCTTTGCAACGAATGTCAACAATTCATGCGGCAGTAATCCAGGCTAAAGGAGGATATTTTGACAAGAGCAAAATTAATCATAAAATGTTTTTTTTCCTCTTTTGTCATAATAAAATTTCTAATAAAAACATCATGTCTCACTTTTTTTTTTTTTTTTTTTAACCATATATAATAATTTTCTCTTATTTAAAGTACAAAACAACTAATTTTGGGGCCAATTTAAAAAATTACCGAGAGTGAGCTTAAACTTTTGAACTGTAGTATAATTCCTACTATTTAGCCTATAGTTGGGGGGGGGAGAAAAGATATATTCATACTTTTCCCTAGGTTTTTTTGGGTTTAAGTGAATGTAACAAATTTGACTGGCATTCAAACTCTGCAGTCCAATTTTATATTCCACAAGTCATGAATCCATTACACAAGTCATGCATCCATATCAAATGAACTAAACACTTGTGTATAATATATATTATTCATATCTTTGATATATAGGTTGCAAGCATCTTATACAATGAAAAATATGATACATTGTTATCAGATGAAATGCTAAAATTGTGTTTGTCATTAACATTTTTAGTTTTAATGTATCAAATATTTTATTACAAATTGGTTGGATTTTCCAGATGTTTCCAACAATCGTTCTTTCATTTTGTTTCCTTCAAATAACATTTCTCTATTGAACAGATTTGTGTTGTAAGAAAATAGCAAAAGGATAACATTGTCTTTTGAATTTGCTTCATCCAACAATACCAAATAAGATTGTTATTTTATGTATGGAAAACATGTAGGAAAGAAGAAAGTTTTTTTCAGTGCTTACCCTGACTAAAATTATAAATGATAATTATTAACCTTTATTATTAATTAACAATAAATAATTAACATTTACATTTTTTTTTGTTTTTATACAGTAAATTTCACCCTGTAAAAGGCCCAGGTTCACTCAAGGTAGAGAGTTACGTTAAGAGCTGGTTTATATGGGAATAGGAAAAGAAGATAATGGTTGACCCTAGACTTGAACAGGTTAAGATTGTAGTTGTTATGGAGTAGTTTCACAGTGGAGGCTTGTAGTTGTACTAAGTCGGTCATAAAATAGGTTTGACATACAAAACGTTAGGAACTTGATATAATAGATAATGACGCAGTAATCTAGTTGTAGTCGCTGATACTTTAATATCCGACTAACGGTCATCTGGCATCGACTGACTGACCAACTCCTTGAGCGACCCCCTACTCCTACTTATTATAGGTGGGAGAGTCTATGAACTATAGAATAAGTGTGTTCCACTATAACAGTAGTGATCAGGGAAACATCATCTTGGGAGTCAGTTCCACAGATCATGGGAAGAAGCTGTTCAAGTGGAACTTACTTCTCGGAATATGGAGGGAATGTGGGTTGTTTGCTACAATCTAAGTGGCATGGTGGGTCCTTGCCATGAAGGTTAGAAGTGGCAAAACCAAGTAATGTAGTTTGTCCAAGCACTTTCCATGGAAGTAGCAATAAAGCATCAAGAGGCTTGCCACATTCTGTCTGTGAAAGAGGTTGGTGGGTGTAAAATAATTTGTCATCTACAAGGTCTTAGACTTTTGGACCTTATTGAGACTGGAATGTGAGGAATGGGGTCAGCTTCTGTCCAAATATGACAACAGTGTTCCATTTTAGGCCAGATCTGGCTCCTGTAAAGCATGAGGTGTCATGTACTTACTGGTGTGGCACAGACACCCAACTGTTTTACCTGCATCTTTAGCAATGAATCATATGTACAAGTTCCACTTGATTTCAGATGTGAATTTAAGACCCAATAGTCTCTCAAGTCACTGTGCCTCCTTGAAGTGACACCCCTTCATCATGACTGGTAGTAGTTTGGGGTCCCATCTGCGATGATGGAATGTAACTAGTTTGGTAATTAACCTTTAAAATTATAAAGGTTAATTATATAACCATATTATTAACCTTTAAATAAAAGAATGATTCTTGTTTTTTTTTTCTGGCTTATCAACCTTTTGTATGTTATTTGAAGCTGAAATATAGTTCAGATTATAGAAAGTTGCTTATAAGCTGTCTCCCAGCTAAGTACTGACCAAACTCAACACTGTTTAACTTTGGTGATTAAATGAGAACCATGTGTTTTCAGCATGATTAGGCCTTAAGAAATAGATAATTAAATAATTAACCCTCATTAATAACTTCAAAATGATAATCTTTATTAGCATTTATTAATAATATATAAAATTATTAAATAATAATTAGCCTTCATTATTAACCTGTAAAATTATGAAACTTAATTATTAGAAATAAAAAGTAAAAGATTTCCAGTTCATGGTAGATTTGAAAATCAATACACTAAATTTAATATGCAATATTAGTGAATGACATTCAATATCAAGTACAAATATGTGTTTATTATTTTCATTTAAGACAGGCTTCCTTATCTTTCAATCTCAGTATACAATACTATGCATCAGAATGTCTATGTTATATGCTGTAGAATACTGCTACAAGCCACATTTGATGACAGACAATAAAGCCAGCGGAAAGCCTGTCTTCATTGACTATTTCATCACATAAAAGATATATTTTATCCTTCTCAGGGCACCAGTGCCTGTTGTTTCACCTGAACTACAATCAATAAAAATGTGAAGTTTATTTCATTTTTCCCTACCACCCAAAAGTGATGCATCAATATATATATATATATATATATATATATATATATATATATATATATGTAGTTAAAATTAATTAAATCTTTAATGTATATATTTATTGAATACTACCTATGATCTCCTTATTTATTTATATATATATATAGTTTTAAGATATGTTATATTTATGAGTAAAAGTACTCAATATCAAGGATAGAGCATATGTAATATAAAAGTGAATGCTGAAGTCAAGACTGAGTGCCGACAGTTTCCTGCTTAAGCACATTGAAACAGTGTTTAGCTCAAATATATATATAATAAAATTTCAATCATCTATTAACATATATAAAGTAATAAATGATTGAACTTTCTATTTTTATTATATAATAATTTATTTATCAGAAGAGAAGCCAATAGTCCTAAAAAGTAAAGACATTACTAAAGCACATAAAACTTCAAAGTCAGCATGACTGGAATAACACCGTTCATTTAAGTGACACGTTTCTCCACATTAATTATATATATTTATATATATATATATATATATATATATATATATATATATGATAGAAATTAGGAGAATTTGAGATAATTATGATTAAGTAATTCATCGAGTCTAGAAGAAACCTCAACAGAATACAGAAAGTACTGGGTGGCCATTTTGTTCTATATTTGGGACTCATCAGCAGTGCGCATCGACTACCGAGAATTGAAACCTGGGCAGTTATGTTATCAGGCAAACGTCATACCAAGTGTTCCAATGTGGACTTTTTCAGGGCAAAAAATGAAATGAAAATTTATTGAAACAAAGTATCTATAAATGACAAAATGTCATTGACAACTAGAAGAATTTAGAAACACTATTGTATAATCATATGGTCAACTGAAAAATCACATTGGGCGAAATGCATCAGCTAAAACTACAGTTTTCCTATTGTCTTTTTCCTTTATTTTTACATATTTTTTAACATGGAAAACAAAAACATACACACATACTTTGTTTCAATAAATTCATTTCGTTTTTTGCCTTAAAAAAAAGTTCTCATTGGACGAAACATGTTGGCTAAAACTAGTTAGTCTTTTTCCTTGATACATATTGTCTTTTTCTACAGGGTAATTGTGAGAAATCTTTACACACACTCACATATATATATAAACTCCTTATTATTTTTATTTTTGATTTCATAACATTTATCTCGTCAATTACCATTAGTAAAACAGCCTAATAATTGACCCAATGATAAGGAATTATGATAAAGTGAGAATTAATATTATTTCATTTCCATAATTATCAATACCTTATTTGAATGATATTTGCATAAGTATTCAACTACCTCAATTAATTCTGTGTTCTTTTGCACTGATCTCTAATAATTGGCATTTTCTGTTGCTTTTAGTTTACCTTCTGCATCTCTTGACAGGCATTTACAGCCATTCTTCTCTTCAGAATCATTTCAATTCATTTAGATTCCATGACTTTTGTTTATGAACAGCAACTTTCAATTCATGCCACAAATGTTTCATGTTATTTCGATCACAGCTGATAGAGAAGGCCATTATTCCATTACCTAAATGTTATTCTTAAACCATTTGGATGATTGATGTAAAATGAACCATTAAACAAAATCTAACCAAACTTAAATATTTGATGATGACAGTATGCCTCAGATATTTATCTTGTGATAAGACGAATCAAATCAAAGCTGGAAAGAGTAAAATATTTTTTGAAATATTTCTAGTAAATCCATTTTGCCCTTAATCCTGTTAAGTTATCAAAGGTATATTGCTCTAAAATATCCCCTTAAAATGACGTGTCAATCACAATGAAACATCCCCTTAAAATGATGTGTCCACCACAAGGTAGCATCCCTTAAAATGACGTGTCCACCACAAGGTGGCATCCCCTTAAAATGACATGTCCACCACAAGGTAGCATCCCCTTAAAATGACATGTCCACCACAAGGTAGCATCCCCTTAAAATGACATGTCCACCACAAGGTAGCATCCCCTTAAAATGTCATGTCCACCACAGTGAAGCATCTGCTACACTACTTCATTGTTAGAGTGTCATTTTTTTTTTTACACTGTTTTCTTTCTGCTCTTATCCTAAAAATTGAGTTTTTGTTTCATTGCCCAAATAACTGTCTTCAAATAATAATTTGATTGGTTCAAAAACATTTTATCAAACAGTAAACAAACCTATTGCATGATTTCTTCAGTCATGTTTTTTTTTTTCATCCAACCCATCTTTGAAATCCTTGGTTCAATATTCTACAAATTATTGAGACAGGAAAATCTTTCACATCATTCTTCAGATCTTTCTAGACATTAAACCAGTTATAAATTGATTGAAAGTTCCATTGTGATTTTACTCAACCCACTTCACGTTGAAATTTTTCTTGGGTAACCTAGTCTTGCATGTGGTATCAATTTCTTATTTCTAAAAATAAAACAATGGGACAAAATATGTCAAAACTCTTGAAAATTTTGTTATAACCTCCCACAAAATTGATAAACCTGTAGGATTTTCATTATGATTTTAAAAAATAAATGGATGTAAAATAAACAGGTTTTCTAAATGGATGAAATGGGGGAATTGTGTTAGAACAAGTCAGTCTTAGCTTTTGTTTTGACCTAATCTACTACAAAATTTATTTTTTCACAGAGAGTCAAATTCCTTACACAAAGGTTATAATTACTAATTAGCAAAATAAAACTGTCTCACTTCTTATCAGTTGATATATTAAGCACTAATTAAGTCTTCCAAAAGTTACACAAACAGGAAAAGGTCATATGAAACAAAGAAGAGTGCTAATGTGCAATGTAATATCAATTTCCTTATATGGCAGTTAATGCTGAATAATTTCCTCATAGATGATAAAATTTGAGGCAACAAAGATATGGTTCTACAGAAGAATACTGAGAAAACCATGGATGGAACATGTAAGGAAGTTTTAAAGAAAATATAAACAAAAAGGACACTTAGAACCAGAAAGAAACAATTGAAACTTTTGGGTCACATAATGAAGAAAGAGAGATTGGAGAATATGACACTCACCAAAGATCAAATAAACAGGAAAACAGGAAGCAACCAACTTAACAAGCTTGTGCAAATAGATGTCAGAAGGAGTGAGAGTGATAGTAAAAAGGCAATTTTGTTAAGAGTTACAAAGGATAGAATGTTGTGGAGAGCCATGATTGGGACATAACAAATTAAAGAAGAATTGAGTGTCTAAATGTCATCAAAATTTCTTTCATCTATGTTATATATAATGTGGTTGCATGATTGGTGACTAAACCAGCTTCACCCGCATCCTGGGTAAGATGATAAACTACATCCGCATCCTGGGTAAGATGATAAACTATGTCCAACAGCAAGGCCTCTGCTCAGGAGGTTTTGAGGAGTATGGAACCACCTCTTAATTGCTGGTGTTCCCAGGTCCACCATGACCCGGGGTGGTAGCATCTGTTAGGGTGCCAGCTATGGGCAAATAGTTAAAAATAGGTTTTAATACCAGAAATACTTTGTAATAAAAAAAATTATTATCAGCAATATTTAAAAAAAAAAAAAAAAGCAATACAAAACGTTATACATTCTTTGAAAAAAATATGACCACCTATAGATTTCTTAAAGGAAAAATATTCCCACAAATAGATTTTTGAAGAAAAACATATTACCAGCAATAAAAATTTTGTCAGCATTAAATAACCCATTCTGGTTGATATGCTGTAAAACAAAATAAACCAAACCAAACCAGCTTCACCCACAAAATTTATTTGGTGAGGAGTGTTTCTACAACAATAGGCACAAAGTGTGAAGAAACTTTTCTATAGAGCTCAGGAGCCATTTAGCATCCTTTGATGAGACGATTGCTGGGAAAAATCTTTTTGATGTTTGATATAGCTACCATCCATCTTGCTCATACATGTCATTGGTTTATGGCTGTGGATATTTTGGAGGAGGGTGGTATCATGTATGTTGCACATGCAACTGCAATGTTTTTCTACAGATACCGCTTTAAAAGTCCTGTAGTGATGGGGATATGGTGATGTATACTGACCTAATATGTTGAAAGTACATAGTCAGCAACCTACTAAACTGACGTTAAGCTGAAGTGTCACATATATGCACATTGTCATGGGGTGATCTATGAAGAGATGGCATATCTATCTATATATATATATATATATATATATATATATATATATATGTGTGTATTATAATTTTTTTAAAATATATAATCATTGCAATACTGAAATTCCCATGTTTCGAAACTGAAACTTCAATTTAAATTCAATCATACAAATCAAACTTAAAATACAAAGTTCCATTTCATTATCAAGCAATGCTAAGAATAACTTTTTTAGAAATTCATTTACTTAATTTATAAGTCCAAACAAATTTGGTATTTTGAGATGTTGGTGTTAAGAAAAATTACATCTTTTTTATTTTAGGAGTCTTATGATTTTTTTATATATATATATATATATATATATATATAGATATTTAAAAAAAAAAGAATTATAATATTATGTTCTACTGTGGCATTAAGGACTGTTTTTTAAAAATAAATGCTAAGAATTCTGATTTATAAATCTCATTGTTCTTTCCTATTATTTATATATATATATATAAAACAAATTTTGTTGAACAATATTGACAAGGTCTGTCTCTCCAATTTTTTTTTTTTTAATTTGAGTACTTTTGACTGTTGCTACAGTCATTATCAAGAATTTTGTATTTTGTCTTTTTATGAAACTGCATTTGGCTAATTCTTGTGTTCTCTCTTTTGCTGGAACCAATTTAAAATCTCATGTAACATCATGTACAACAGTTAAACTGAATTTTTACGTGATTTTTTTTTTAATAGGATTCTACCTTTATTTCTGATGTCACTCTGAATATAACAAAGTGAATAATTATTTTCTAAGTCCTATCCACATGATTTTCAGATTGAATAAAAAGCATATGAGTCCAAGTAAAATTACAATACTATTTCAATTTTGCAATAAAATATATTTCCATAAAAAGTACATTTACAACTTTCTTAATGACTTACTAATGAAAATAAAGTTCTAATGTTTTTTTTTTTTTTAATGTCTTTAAACAATAGGCATCATTTTATTTTGATTATTTTTTTTTTCTTTTTGTCATATAACAAATATGATTTTTTCCTCTAAAACTTTAAAACTAAAAAAATCTTTATTTTTTTGGGTCAGGATCTGCTGTACAGTTGAAATGATGGCAGCTTTACAAAAACTGAAATGGAAATGACATTTTTTCAGGTAAGAATTACTTTTAATTTTTATTCATGTTTCAGATTTCTTTTGTCATCAAGATATTTCATCCAAAATCTTAAAAAGTAAAAGACAAGTTTTTTTTTTTTTTTTTTTTTTAGGAACATTTTTCATGCAATGAATTATGGAACAAATCGGCTATTTCACTTTTGTTTTAAATATATAATAAAGAGATTTTTGGCTGTTCTCAATACATGATTGAATCTTTTCATGTAGAACTCTCAAATTTTGTTTACATGCTTATTGGACTGAGGGGAAAAGTTTAACATTAAAGAATTATTCCTGATTGTGAAAGCAGGAGGAGTTGATCCATTTTCAGTTATATGGATTTATCTTTAACAATCACCATTACATATGTAACATTTCAGTGTAAGACTATAATCTCTCTTTTATTATTAACATCTATGCAAAAATGCAATTTCACAAACCAATTTTTTTTCTCACCAATATATTTTGTTGTACACCATGTTTCTTACATGCTATTAAGCCAACAAGTTCTCTGTTTATGTCAGGATCAAAACTGTGGATAAACTGTATGAAATTCATGTCCTTCTTTTGTTCAAGTACTTTGACTGTTTCAGTCTTTTTCAAGAAGTGGGTGTTATCATTGATGTAAACAAGATTTTGTTGGCTACACCCTTGAATTTTTTTTTTTTCATTACATCTTATTTCAAAGTTGGAAAAATATGAGAAAAATAAAAAGACTTACCTTGACAATTGAATTTAGAAAAAAACTTTTGTGTGTGTGTATATATATATATATATATATATAGATACACCTAGTGAGCCAGAAAAACCTACCTAGGTTTCACCTAAACGGATCGTCAGGGAAAGTTTGGCTCCTTTCCCTCGAGATTGATTTGATTAGCAAATCAAAAGGGTTTTTCGAAACGAGTCTAGTTATATATATTATATATATATATATATATATATATATATATATATATATACATATATATATGTGTGTGTGTGTGTGGACATTTAAAGTCAACACCCAGATGTGTTTAGCTTGAAACAGACTATCACCCATGGGTATTGACTTCAATGTCCATTTATATATATATATATATATATATATAAAATTAGAAAAAAGGATCCACATGTGCTTCTTAAAATATGTAAAATAGATGGGTTAGTTAATAAAACAAGGACAAATGAAACTACCAATATGCTTCACTTCTCTCATATGGTTAATAATTAATATCTAAAAAATGTTTATTGTACTGATTGTATTAGTACCTTTTCATTTGTCCTTGTTTTATTAACTAACCTATCTATTTTATAAATATATATATATATATATATATATAGGGTGGGAGGAGAGTCTCAGTAAAGTTGGATGACTTAAATTAAGATATATTTAAACATTTAATTTAATCCTTTCTTCAAGCAAAATCTACAGGGAGCCTTACTTCTTCAAAAAATAATTATTTACTATTTATTTTGGATAGAAATTTAGATTTTTTTAAGTAAATAAAGTTTTACTTTTAGACATTAGTTACTATTTTGAAAGGGAATAGAAGCAAGCAATTTCATTTTGAAAAGCAATTATGTTTAAATTTCAAGTTATACTTGTATTTGAAATGGAAAAACTTTTAAATAAAAATTAGTAGAGACAGACATGACTTACGGCCAACATTAATCATGTTGAATACTTGTTCTATGAATTTAACTATATTTTATTTAAATTAATTTCTGAAAAAATAAAGCTCGCTATAGTTTTTTGCTTTGATAAAACTTAACTAGAAATTATTTACTTTTTATGTATGTTACAAACCAAAAAAGAACAATGAAGTTTATTTTTCAGATTGAAAAAAAAGTTATTTTCCATAAGTCCAAAAAATATTAATAAATCAATAATACACACAAACACAACTGTTCTTTAGGGTGATACTGAGTCTGTATATTTATTTTGTAGCCGCATACACACAAATATTTGATTAAATAAATATTAAACTTTTTGTCAAATAATTGTCTTTAATATTTTTCTTCTTTTAAATTTACTTTGTTGTTTTAATATTCATTTTTTTAAAGTTACGTTTTTATTTTCTATAGATGTGAAAATAAATTCAAGAGAATAGAAATTTTAAAAATACATACATGTATAGCATTTAGCAGAATAAAAAATGTGAAAATGAACGGTAATTACTAATCTGGAATAAGAATTATAACTGTTTTTACTTTTTAATTCTGAGAATTTCGAATGCATTCTAATGCATTTTAATTTTAAAATATCTTTGTAAATACAAATCATATGATGATAATTTTTTACATAACACTGGCTTGGGTGATAATGAGTCTGTATACATATTTCCTTTGTCATAAACTATTGTAGCTTTTTTTAGTTTTAGCAGGAAAGACACATACAGACAACTGCTCTTTATATAGAAGTTATAGGCACAGTTATTGTAAATAGAAATATATGAATGATATCAGTGAAAATATCTTTTATTGTATGTTAATAATGACAATAATAAACATTTTTATGATAACAAATATTTAAAATATACATTTGTTAGTTACATTTTCATTATTTTCCCTTCAGTATAAAAAGTTATGCGAAGCAAATTTAATTAGAATTTATATCATTAATGCTGTAATTATAATGAGTTTTAAACTCTTATCTCCACTCAGGTTTTTATCCTGGATGATTTGATTAATTCCTTTTATTTTTATTGTAGCTTATTATCTTTTCCAACAAAGTTAGACATTATCTATTCACCTGCATATATCTGTCTGTTCACACAAGAAATGAATATCTCAATAAATTTTAATTATATTCATAAAAGGGTGAGTTATAAACTAAGAGAAAAGTCATTGAATTTTTTCTCAAATGAGAGATATTTGAAATATGATAACAATTGATTGAAATATATGGAAAAATTTTAATTTACACATTTTATTGTGTTTGTGAAATAATTTTCCTTCAAATTCTTCTGACAATGGCATAAACAGAGGCTTGTGCACTTTGAGCACTTTTTATTTTCAAGATTTCACATTGTTTTGAGATTCAGTTTTTCTGACGTACACTTGGCTAACCCAGTCATTTATCGAATCATACTCTTCTTCATAAACCAAACAACATTTTTTAAATTTATATTGGAGCAAAATATTATTTTGTAGCAGTGTTTTACTATAGGAATGTATTGCAAATGAGGAAAAATTATATGTATAACTAGCAGTAGAGCCCGGCGTTGCCCGGGGATGTAACAGTAAGAGATAGATCAAGTATCAACCATCATAAAGACTGAAAAATAAAATTGACAAAGATTATTGTTTAAGGTTGACGGACACGCATGTCTTAATTAGTTTTTTTTTTTTTTTTTTTTTTTTTTTTACGAATTGGTCAAACCCAAACTCAAACAAAAACATTGTTTTCAATTGTTATGAGTCTACCGATTGAATAGAATTTTATTATAAACAGTTGTCTTGTAAATGGAATTTTTAAAGCATTCTGAATGTAAAAATAAAGAAAAAAGTGTGCAAGACAATAAGAAACACTACCTGCCAAAAAAAAAGTGAAGTTTTGTTGAAATCGGTTGAAAAATGTAGGAAATCCGATCCTATATATAAATGAACACACACACACAAACAACCTGGGTTTTATAAGTATAACTCGATATGAGTTGTCCCCCTTTCATTCTGGCGATGCCTCTTAATCATGTTTTCAAATTGATTTCGTGCAAAAACAACTGTGTTTTTCCAATTTTTTGGCACTGTCAGAACCACCGCAAGGTAATTTTACGTAGTCCTGTGAAGTTTTGTTGAAATCGGTTGAAAAGTGTAGGAAAACCGATCTAATATATAAATGTACAGACACACACAACCTGGGTTTTATAATAAGTATGATTATTATTTTGTAGCAGTGTTTTACTATAAGAATGCATTGCAAATGATAAATCTGGATTGTCAGTGGTCAGGAATGAATGCAAGCATTACTAAAAGAATAGGGCTATTATATGTAGAATTATTATTTTGTAGCGGTGTTTTACTATAGGAATGCATTGCAAATGAGGAAAAAAGGGATTGTCAATGGTCAGGAATGAATGCAAGCATTACAAAAAGAATAATTGGTTATTGGTCAGAATTTAAAGCAAGATTAAAAGAATGAAAATGAATTGCAATTTACAAGTGAGTTGCATCAGAAATGACAAGGAAGATTTTTAATGATTGACAGAATTTGGTTATCATATTTATAATCTCCTTCACCATTTTATTACTTGAACTTAGAATGTTTAATTTTACTTATGTCAATTTCTTCCCTGCCTTATGCTACTATTTGATTTCATTTTTCAATTCTTAACAGTTTTATTTTCTCAAGAATTAATTTTGCAACATATAAAGATGAACATCAAAGTGAGCATGAAATATGCTTGAGAAATGAAATTGAAAGAAACATCATGCAGTATTGATTCTTAGACCCTCTCTCAGATATATATATATATATATATATATATATATATAAGAAAGAGATGAGTAAGAGATAAGATAAAGACAGGCAAAAATTGCCCTGGTGCACCCTTTAAAAATGAGGGCAGCGTGCCAATGACTAAGGGTGCCACAGTATTTTTTTTTAGAATTTGCAAAATTTATGTTTTTTATTTGTAAAAAGTAATATTAACATAAAATCTTTAAAAAACTGACAAATATAAACAAAAAGCTTTAAAATCAAATATTTTTATTGACAAATAATCATAATCATAATCATAATCATAATCATAATCTATATGATTATGATGACTAGAATTATTAGCAATGATACATTGCAGTGGAATATTTTCAAAAAAGAAATCAAACCCTTCAACATTATTAGCTTAGAATATTTTGTGGAAAGAATGAGATTCTTGTATTACTGTCTAAAAATATAAAGCTTTTTCAGCATAAAATCAAAATAACTATTGAAACAAAAAAATATGCACAGTAAATGTCAAAACAATCTTTTAATTTCTGACATGAATATTAATTAGAAATTTCTAACTTCACATTCAGAAAAAATTCCTCTACTCAGGAAATTTGTCAGAATCACAAAACATTAATTTTCTATTATTTTAGATGTGTGTGTGTGGCAGGGGGTGATTGTCTTTACAACATAAATGCGTCAAACTGATCCCTGACTTTTTGACATACACATATTTTTCTTTCCTTTTTGAGGGGACCAGTCTATTTAAGTATTGCTGTTTTAAAATGCAATGTATTGTTACTATATAATATGTGTATATGCATGATGTTCATTGCATTTCCAGTAGACATAAATGTTGCAAGATTAAAATAAACTTGGAACATTTCTTGAAATTCCTTTCATCTACCTCTTTGGGGTGGTGAATATATCTGCATAGGGCTCTAGTCAATTTTTTTTATAGGGAAAGTCGCCATGACTACCTTATTAAGACAAACATAACATTCTTTGTTCTTAATTTAAAAAAAAAAGGTATTTACTTTGAAACTGAAAGCAAAAATTGACATGGACGTGACTTGTTTTTAAGGGCATGTCAGCATTAAATACAGGCACTGTGGCATTTTGCTGTTGTTCCGCAGTCTAAGCTCATTCTTGTACATATATAATGCAATCTTCAGAACATTATATATATATATATATATATATATATACACATACATATGCGAGCGAGAGACTGGTTTCATAAATGACTCATATATATAATGTTCTGAGGATTGCATTTAAACATGAAGCAGACTGCCACCACTTGATGTTGACTAGTGTTCACTTTTTTTTTTAATCAGTACCATCTCCAAGCAAAGCAAGTAAAGCCACTAAAACGCAAGGGGTTACAGTGTGTGGAAGAATTAGGAACAGAAACATTAGTAATAAGCAGAAAGAGAAGAGAGTAACTATGAGGACAGTAGATAGCAATTGACATTGCATTTAAATTTTTGCAGATTAAAGTTAGCTGGAAAACATAGAGCCAGAAGGGAGTTCCACAAGCAAGAAGTGTGAGAAAAACTGTTAGCATAGAACTTACAGCTACATCTAGCTAGCTCAGCTGTAAATTAGTGAGATCTCAACACCAGTATAGTACTGCACAAATTCATAGAATCTAGGTACTATTGCAAACAATTACCATGAAAGTATTTCTAAAAACAGCACAGAGAGGCAAACTTATGGTGGTCGGTAACTGAGCCACTAGATCAGGACCAATAATATTGCTGATTCTTCTTTGGATCTTATCAAGGAGCTCCAGGTAAATAGCAGGGGCACTGGACCATATATGGCAGCAATATTCCAAGCATGAATGAATGGTAAACTTATAGATGTGCAAGATAGATTGTGAAGAGGAAAATTGTATTGCCCGACAAAGTGAACTAACTTTCTTGGCAGCTGATCTAGTAATGGATTCAATATAGTCTTTCCACTTTATGTCAGCAGAGAATGTTAGCCTGAGAAGGTGCAATGACTCACTTTCCTGGAGGTTAGCATCAGCCATACTGATGGAAGGCAGAGAAGTGTCTCACACATGATTAATGGAGAGAAGTTTAGTTTAGTTCATTAAAGTTGACAAGCCATCTTTTTCCCCAGTTAACTAGGGACTTATATATACACATGCTCTATCCCTTTTACCCATAAATACAACATACCTTAAAACTGTTTTGTTATATATATATATATATATATATATATATATATATTTGAAACTGCAGGAAAGCATTCTTCTTGAAGGATCCTTTTCAACCAACACTTCATCAGAAGAATATGTTGGGAAATATTAAATTGACAGAATAACAATTAGAAAAAAATGAACCATGACTAAAATACAAATTTATTAATAAAAACAAGAGGAAGAAAAAATGAATATACTCACAAAAGAGGCTATGTTAAGGGTTCTTTTGTATAAATTGGAAAAATTTACTCACATACCTCATAAAAGACTAAGAGAGCAAACAAAATGTTCCTTCTCTCTGCACAGACATTGTTGATGTAATTTAATAAAAACCAATTCTTTGCTGAGCAAAAAAATAGGAATTGTCACTGTATCTTGCTGCACACTCCAGATTGTGTAGCAAATGTTGACCATTGACCGAGTCATGAACACACACACACACACATATATGATAATATTTATAACAGGGATCATAATTTATTATTAAAAAAGAAGTATCGCAATGAATAAAATTATAATCTCAGGTGTGTTTCACCCAACTCATCTTCAGCAATATATCATTGGAATAAAACAAAATTTCTGAAAAGAAAGAGGGTTACTATATGGAGTTGTAGGAGAAAAGACAAGTTCATGAGGTTACACAGGAAAGATAACAGTTAACTGTAGACTTGAAAAGGTCAAGATTGTAGTGATTGAGAATACATCCTGCTGGGAGTCTGTTCCATAAAGCAGCAGTTCTTGGCAAAGAGCTGTCCAAATGGAACTTACTTCTTACTATTGGAATGTGAAGGAAATGGGTGATGATTCACACTTATGTACCTGGTATGGTGGGACTCAGTTGTAAAGGTCAAGGGTGGTGAGACTAAGAATGTAACTTGTTAGAACATATAGAAATAGCGATAGAACAGTGAGAGGCTCATAATGTTTCATCTATGGGAAAGGGGTTGTAGGATGGAAAATAATTCATTAACCACAAGTCCAAGTAGATGCTTTTGAACTCTATTAAGACAGGCAAGTGAGGACTGGTCAGCTCCAGCCCAGATATTGTAGCAATACTCCATTTTTAGTTTGTAAAGATAGTGTCTAGCAGAGGGAGTCAGATACTTACTGGAGCAGTACAATGAATTAACCATTTTCCAGAATGTTACATATGTTCGACTTGAGTTAGTTGAAATTAATACAACTTGTTGTTTAAATGAATAGATCAGATATATGTGTTTAACTATATATTTGTGTGTGTGGCAACTGTCAGTTTCAAAAAACCTTGGACCTGTGCCCAAAAAGTTATGCCTTAGCTGCTGACAGCAGTGCAGCATGTTATGGCTGTACAGGCCCACATGACAGTCTTTTTTGCAAGAAATGCATGGGAAGATGATCTCCCCTGATGCCACCTTGTTGTTTTCTTTCCATTGAATACACTTCTTTCTGGAGGCAAGCCTTAATTTCTCCTCTCCTTGCTCTAGATCTCCATGTAAATCATGTCTCCAACCTAAGCAATCATTGGCGATATCTTCCCACCTCTTGATGTCTGTGTCCATCACCATCTAGTCTCTTTTGCAGACATCTTTGAAGCAAATACCATAATGCCCTCTTGCCAGTGGCTTGTTCCCCATACAAAACAACCTTCAGAATCATCCCATCCAGCATATGGTGTACATGTCCTAGCTAACAGAGCTGGTGTTCTTGGAGAAGGGCATATAGGCTGAGTAGCTGGGCATAGATGAGAAGTGCAGCATTGGTGATCTGGTCAGATCAATTGATGCCAACAAAGATGAAAAGCGTTGAAGCATCTCTCCTATCGGAAGTAGAGGCTTCAAGTCTCACTGCCATAGAGCAGCATGTTGGCAATGCATGCTCTATAGACTACAGTTTTGGTGTTCAGTGTAAACTTCTGCTCTCCCAGTCTCTCAAGGTCAACCTGGCAAACATAGTGGCAGCTCATCCAATGTCTGCTGAGCTCAGTGTCTAGGGAGATGGTGTTTTAAATGGTGGAATCAAGGTATGTGAATTCATGAACCACCTCCAGATGATAGTTGCTGATTTCGATATATATATATACTCTCAACTCTCCTGTCGACATATATATACTCTCAACTCTCCTGTCGATATATATATATATATATATACTCTCAACTCTCCTGTCGATTTCGATGCATGAGAGTCAAGCAGATGAGTTCCTAGGAACCAACAGCTCGATGAGATTTGATTATAGTGGTGAAGGTTTTGTGCAGAACCATCCACACTTTTTGAAGGGCCAAATACAGAGACCTAGTGCACTATGTGCCACAAGGTTCCCAAACAACCTTCCGCAGGTTTTGTATTCAGAGTGTCCTTCTCCTAGACATATATATATAAAACATTTTTCACATTACAATTTGTTCTTTGCCAGAAAACTCCAATATACAGAGATGTTTGAATTCTTACTTTAGATGTTATTTTTAGTGGATACACATTTTTGAGTAGGCACCCTGTTTTTTAAATAGTGTATTTTATATCTACCAGCCTGCACACTTGAGAAAATTTAAAGAAAAAGTGCTCTCCAACAGGGTTCCAACCTGTGTTCCCCTATGGAGGAGAAATCACCATACTTTAAACCTGTCAGCCATGGAGGGCATCTGAACCCAGCAAAGTCATATTTGTATTTACCATTTTAAGGAAACACTATCATAATAATTTTTTTTAATTCGACTAAATCACCTTGATTTCATTCTAGAGAGATAGGTAAACGTGAATTCTTGTGATACTGTAGTTGAATTCTAAAATATTTTGCTCAGAGACAATTCACTCATTTTTATATATTTCATTCTTTTTATGACATAGTAGAATTAGTTTTCTGTTACTTTAAACTTAACAAATAAAGCACCATATAATTAACTGATTGATTCGTTTTCTACAACTTATCCAAATTTTGCGGGTAATTAAAATCAGAAAATATTTTTAAATCGTAAGAATTTTTTTGTGGATGGGGGAGATAATAATGATTTAGTGTTACAAAGCTTACTAATTAACCCATAGCTGGTGGGGAGAAGAGGATTCATCCCTTTCTTAAGGATATATGCAGATAAGTGAATATAACGAACACAACTGAAATTGGAACTCTGCTCTTCAATTAACAATTCTGAGCCATTATCCATTACACCGCCCACACATCCACCTGGTATACCCAAATAGTTACCCATCTAGGTACTGATCAGGATCAATGTTGGTTAACTTCAGTGATTATACAGGAACTGGCCATCAGCTAAAACGCTATAATCTACTTATATCTTAAATTATTTTTATCTCCCAGATAAATGGATAATAATTTCATAATTGCATTGTACTTGTAAAATATCAAAATATTGCTGTTGTTATTTGATGGTATGAATTAAATATTATTAGTTGTATTATAATTTTTAAAGTAGAAAATTTAGTTGATTTTGATACTTTTAAGTCTTACATGATCAAAGAAGGTAACTTTCTAATCAAGTTTGTACAGAGAGGTGCTGAAAAGTTCTTTGTCTGACCCACTTACCAAAATTTCACCTTCTCATTCTATGTACCATGTTCTTTCAGAACGTGGGTGATCATGATTCTCCACAACTTCCTGTCTTTTGTAGCTCTTAGTAAGGTTTTATTATTTGCTATCTCTCCTAATCCCTATTCTGCCAACCATTCACACATGCACAATAGTTATTTTCTGCTTTTCCCTCTTACCTTCAGTATCACCTGTGTGTGTCAAATTCTCCAAGCACTCTTTCTTCATTATGTGACCTAGTAGTTGCAGTTGTATCTTTTTTTGTTTCCATTTTTCCTAAAATTTCCTAAATGAACCAAAATCAGTTCTTTTTATTTTTGAAATGTTTTCTTGCTTAGGCCAAACATTTTTTAGCACCCCCTCATTTGACTTTAGCAGCTACGGTCAGAATTAGCTATATTTATTGCATTAATTTCAGCAGTACATAGTTTAAATATCTATGGATTGTAGAAATGTCTAGCTTCAGTATACACAATAAACGTATTATCTATTGTAAATACCAAACACATTCACCATGATGTAAGAAAAGAAAACTATTTTGTTATTGTAAATGTAATTGGCCATTGTGAAGATATACAGACTAATAGATGGCTACGGGAGATTAGATCATCTGAGATTAGATTAGATCAATTTTAGATCTTATCAGAGATCAGCTCTTAAATAAAGTAAATTATTATAGCTTTTGGTTCTGGTGAGCAATAATACAATATTAACAAATATACAGTGCAACCAACTTCGTCGTACAACTTCAGTGATCTAATTAAGATAAAATCTAAAAGTAGAATACCACAAATACCATTAAAAACAAGTATATATGCTTGCACAAATAGACGACAAAATGAGCAACATTTCTGATCTATTGATGTCTACTCCTAAGCTTTTCAAATGGAAGAATGCAAACATAAAAAGAGAAAAATAAAGTTTATATCTTTTTAAGAATACTTAAGACCTTTCGTCCCTGAACATTATCCTTTTCTAAAACTAATACAACAGCCAATGTTTATTTTCATAATGTTTATTAAGCATGTAATTCTAATATTTAGATCAGAGGTCAGCAACCTTTTGCTGACTATATGCCAACTTGGGGTTTTAAAATCATTCAATGTACCAACAGCATACGTATTTTTATACAAGTCAAGGTCAATATACCTGTTCTATAATATATTCTATATAGTAATATATACAGTATATATACTTTAGTATATATTAAAAATGAAACTGCTAAATATTTTCTTTGTGTTGTAGTAGTTATTGGTTTGGACTTTGTGATGTCATTTGTGGCTGCGTGCCATTGGAAATTGCTTGGCATGCCACAAGGTTGCGACCCCTGATTTAGACTACAACTCTATCATTGAGATAAACCTGTTCACTCTTGAAATAACTCTTTATGTATTGACAGATTAAAAAATAACTCCGCAAAATATTTTGACCCTTTCTGTTTTCATCTGACTGCAGATGAAATATCACCTCACACTAATGAATGAATCAGATAGTGTAAAATTATAAATCACATTACATTAATTAATAACTAAAAAAAACGCATTATACTGAAAGGTTGAAAATAGCACACTATGCTAATTGTTAAAATAATCACATCATGCTAATCACTAAGAAAAGTCATATTAGACGAACAGGCACAAAAGTTTCATCATTCTTCTTTTTCTTCAATAAGTCATGGCCCTTATAGGCGGTCATGGTTCTCTGCAATTTTCTATCTTGTGGATTAGGCAGTAAAAGTCATATCACACAAACAGATTAAAAAAATTGAATTGTTTATTTAAATTTTTTAAATATGAATTTATTTGATGTTTTCTTCTGAAAAGTTCTCCAAATAATGCACTTTCTGACTAAATGACAAAACATCAGTTTTTGTAAGAGCTTATTTTGGTTGAGCCAAGAACATTTAACATCCCCTTTTAATATTATATATATATATATATATATATTTATATATATATATATATATATATATATATATATATATATATATATATATATATATTTCCCAGAAATTATACATATTTTGAAACTTTCTGAATAAATAATTAAAGCAGCTAGAACCAACCATATCTAATTTAAATAACACATATGAAGACAGGATTTATTATAAATGCATGCTCTTGATATTTTGTCATTGCATGTTTTCCAGTTGATTTATGTAATGTTCCAGACATTGCTGACAATGTGACACAGTGGATTCACAAGCAGCAATCAACATTTCAATAGGTTTCTTGAACTTCTGTGAAAATTTTCCATCACCCTTTCTTGCATCACAGGGCGTGGTTGATATTGATTGTCTTCTGGAATGGTTCTTATGCACACCATGTACAGTACCATCAGTTACAAACTTCTCTTTAATTTGTGAGTTTGTAAGCCACATGGGTGGATTGGAATGAAACTCTCTTCAAGCCTATAAATTTCAACTGCATTTTTGTGGCATTTCAGGATGACAAACTTTCTTTGTTTAAAGCTAAGTCTCAATGACATTCATAATACTAACATGTAAATCTGAAAAGAGAACAAATTGTAATATACACTGTAAAAGTGTGTATACATTTTTTGAGTCATGTGTGTCTGTGTGTATACATTTTTTGAGTCATGTATGTCTCTCTCTCTCTAGATAGATATATATATATATATATATATATATATATATATATATATATATATTTTTGTGGCATTTCAGGATGACAAACTTTCTTTGTTTAAATCAAAGTCTCAATGACATTCATAATACTAACATGTAAATCTGAAAAGAGAACAAATTATAATATACACTGTAAAAGTGTGTATACATTTTTTGAGTCATGTATGTCTCTCTCTCTCTCTCTCTCTCTATATATATATATATATATATATATATATATATATATATATAAAACCCAAGTTTCAAGTTGCCTGAAGATTACTTGAGCAGGAAACTCAAGTTACAACTAGCGAGAGCCATCCTTTCATATGATTTAACATTGTTCAGTGTTTTTGCATAGTCTCAGCTTCAAGCACTTTACTGAGTAGGTAAGTTTGCCTTTAGATCTTTTTTTCTCATTTTTTTTTCTTCTTTTTTTCCACTATTGTCGTTTTTATTCAAGACTTTATATAGATAAGAGTTTTAGGTTTTGGAAAGTTCTCTGTTGGTTATTTAGTTTTTGTTTTTCTTTAATATATATATATATATATATATATATATATAGAGAGAGAGAGAGAGAGAACTATAATGCTTTCTTTGTGTTTGGATTGAAAAATGAAAAAGATCTGTAGAACACTTGGCAGGTGGTATTTTGTTTTGAATATTTAATTAGTCGATAATTTGATTTTAAAAATACCTCACTTAGCACTAATCAGTGTTGTGCATTTACAACCATTTTGTTTGATTCTCAAAATTTTATCCCATCTCAACAGGTGATGCTAAACTGATCGGCTAAGGATTATATTTCACCTGTTTTTAGCATCTGTTCATCTTGAACTTTAAAGATGCACAAAAAGATTTATGCCTTAAATGCTTCCAACTACAATAACTTAGTAAAGTCTGACACAAGGACAGAGGAAGGACATTTTTTTCTGCTAAGGAAATCAACATTAAAAATGCTGGCTTTTACCTAGAATTGAACATTAACACTTTCACAGGAGAATATGCAACTCATATATTGTAAATTAGCTTTCATATTTCTTTTATAACCAATATTTTTAGTTATACCTAAAATTAATTTATGAGATGTAGCTTCATGACAGATTATTAGATCTCAGATCAAAAGGGTTAAGAATCACTGATAAAGTAACAAAATAATTTTCTTTATGATAATTTAATAATCTTTTATTGTACAGTATTAAAGATTTTTACATTCTTTTATATACTGTGTACCTTCAGGATGTGGGCAATCAAGGCTCACCACAATTTCCTGTTCCTTATACCTCTAAGCTACATTTGACTTTTTACCATCCTTCATTGTCTCCATTCTAAGTTATAAATATACATATGGTAGCACAGGAGAACAAAGAAAGCAAGTACTTCTGTTGTGGCAGAAGGAAAAGAAAACAAGAATTGTTAATATAAAGTTCTTTGTATTGAGGATACAGAGGATGTGAGCAGAGTCTCTCTTTGGAGGACAGGTAGAACTGGTAGGAACTAGAGTTGATGCGTGTATCAGTTCAGTTGACCAAGGTCACTATGGTGACATGAGAGCTTGCCAGTGATAAATTAGTTGAAGCTTGCCCATTCACCACAATTCTGTTTCAATTGTCATGTGCGGCATTCTTAAAAGCAAATGTGGTGGTTCTTCAGCTCATCTTTTTCATTTTTTTCTTTGGCAACAACATTCATGATTGGCTTCTTATATATTTTTTGAAGGGATTTGTCTTGTGAGCTGGATGTGATTCTCAGAATCCCTGTGCAGAGGATGATTTCTTAATTTTGGTTTTGCTTTCTTATTATTTATATTTGGCCATCATGAGTGAATTAGAAGGAGATCTAATTTGAAGCAGAGCATAATATCTCCAATTGCACAAACTTGTTAGCTAAGTTACTCTCTACTTCTCTCTGCCCTTCCTTCCTTCAGTATATCCTGTGAGTGTTATAGTCTCCAGACTCTCTTTCCTCATAATTTATCCCAGAAATTTTAACTTTCTCTTTCTGATTTTAAATATGTGTCTTTTATCTTTTCTTAAAACTTCCTTATTGCTTACATGTCCAGTCTATGATATTCTCAGCATGTCTTTCTTTGAGTCTCTTCTTCATCTGTGAGGAAACTGTTGAGCAATCACTGCCATATAAGAGGATAGATATGATATGGTAGTTCAGCAGGCTTTTCTTTGTTTTAATGAAATTTTCCTATTTCTTAATAATTTTACTTAGTTTCTGGGAGGCCTCTTTTGCAATTCCAATGCATTAACAGGCATCCTTTCCCTCTTACTTGTCTGTTAATGAAGAGTTTGTTATTTCTTCATTTTGACCAAGGAATGTAAAAGACAATTCCTTTCAGGTTAATTTCTGTCTGAATTTCTGGGATAAGGTATTATCATTATTTCCATTCAGACTGATATCCTCATCTTTATTGTTAGTATGACAACATCTTGGTTCAGCCTTCCTCAAGTATCTCTTGATCCAGGCAACCGTCATGGAATTTCAAACTGAAGGGTTACCTGAATCAACAGACACTTCATGAAGGCTGAAGCTTTTTTTTAATTTATTGGGGATAAATTGTTTGTGCACCACTATTTTTTATTAGTACTGTTTAGTCATTGTGCAGACTCTGAATCTGTACTACCCAGCTCAAGGATTGAATTTAGAATTACTATGCCACTAAATTTATGAACCAACACTAATCTATTTGCTTTTTGTCCTCTCAGGTTATTCAGAGATTCTCAGAAAATGTTTTCATTGTTTTCTTATTATTTTATTGATATTAATCATGACTTGTTTCTTTATCTTTTTCATTGTTTTCTTATCAAAGTTTTTTAGGCATTTAGCCATGACATAAAACATAGGATATCTCCGTAAGAAAGCCTCCTTTAAGATTAGAACCTACATCATATACTTTAAGGACTACAGATTGTTTTTTTGTTTTTTTTTACATCAGGTAAAGTATTAACAAACAATAATAATGTTTCATAAGAAACAAAGAAAAGACTACTCATATATATATATATATATATATATATATATATATATATATATATATATGAAAAATTTCTCAGAGTTAACCTGTAGAAAAGACAATATTTATAATGTAAAAGACAATAGGAAAACTATTACAGTTTTCCTATTGTCTTTTACATTTATATATATATATATATATATAATTTTGTGATGGATCTGTAATTTGTAGCAGTTCAGAAATTAAACTAGTATGTCAAGTTTTCCCAAAAAATTCATTATATTCAATTTGGTACAAATAACCTTGGGAAAAGTATGAATACAGCTCTTTCCCCCCACAGTTATGGGTTAAATAGCAGAGTAGACTGGGCTCACTTGCTTAGGTTGCAACTAATCTCTGTTAGCAGTTCTTCCAAAAAGTGTGGATGGTTTCACACAAGCCTTCACCACTATAATCAAATCATCCATGGGAGTAGTCTGATGATTACATTCCAAAACTGAACTGTTTGGCCCTCATATATTGAAAATTGGTGAGAGTCCACTATTGTGATTTGTAGCCATTAAAGCATTGGAACAAATACTAACTTGTGCATAAGATGCACTTTTCCACATATGCCTAATTCCCCTCTTATAACTGTGAATAATTCAGTCATTTATAAAGTTATTTGTTCCAGAGAAATAAATTTGGTCAGTTGCATTTTTTCCTGATACTTTGAGTAGATGTATTCTTGAAGATAAAAGCAAAGTACATATAATTAAAAGTGTCCCCAAGAGATAAAAACAATATTTTTTGCTAGGAAGATAAGTATATGCAATAACATGCATCAGGTATTTTAGATTTAATGAGGTGTGTAACCATGAAGAAAATCATGTCGTGGAAAGGAAGATAACTCTTGGTTGACTTAACAATTAATGGAGAGAAAACAGAAGAGAATGAAAGACATAAATTAAAAAAATAAATAAAATGGCTTGAATCCAAGTCAAAGTCCAAATGCTTACTCTGTTTAGCAAATTATAAAGGAACATTTTTTCCATTAATAACATTTTGAAACAAAAGAATTTTAAATGTTATTTTTAAAATAAACTGAAAGGTGTATATTTTATAAGATCTGTAGTGAAATGCATTAAGAATTATAATGGGCCTGGTTAACACTTGGTGCAGATGTGGGTGAAGACTTTCAACAGAAATTAATTCAACTCATGGAGGATATATATATATATATACTTCCACATCCCCTCCCATGATACTGTGAGTTGGGTTAACTTAATGTATTCCACTTCCTTTCTTGATTTCTTTCTTTCTTTTTACCTTTATCCTCCTCCTCTTCTTCTTTTTTTGTTTTTTAAATATTTAAATTCCTATTTTATTCCTTCACACTTGACAGTGCCAACATAAGTCTTGGTGGTTGAAATAGCTATTTAAACGAGGTAAATTTGGATTTCTATTCTATGTAATTTATATGCTTTGTTATAATAAATACATTGAGCTCTTTTTGTGGGTCAAATATTTTGTATTATAAGGATTCACTTGGATTACATACCAACGGATTATTACCTATATATATATATATATATATATATATAGAGAGAGAGAGAGAGAGAGAGAGAAAACATAGCTCACAAAAGAAAAGAAGAAAATTATATTTACATGTAACAGATATCTCAAAAGAAGGAAAGGAAATCATTTAGTGGATTAGTGGTAGTGTGCATGTATGTATGTGAATGCGTGTGTGAGTACACCACATGGTTTGGTGAAATCAAGCATTTGGCCTACCTGAAGAAAGAAATGTCTCTTCGACAGAGAAATGTCCTGTATTGTTGCTACGACATTCCAAAGCAAAAACAGAAAGTAGCTTTTTTATACTGCTGAGTGTCATGCCACCTAATGGAATTAAGCAAAGTCCCTTGGCAAACAAGGTAGGTGAGGGTAATCCCACAGATTTTGTGGATTTGGGAAAAAGATAATAAAGAACAAAATCCCAACAATGCTTGTCTAAAAAAAATAAAATAGAAAAAACCTTCATCCTTGCAACCATTTTTTTTTTTTCAAAGTAATTTGTGAAGTTCAGAAAAAGAAAATGTGTTTTGTTATAAAAATCAAATTTTTTTGATCTCTTAATCAAACTAGCCTGGGTGAGATACCCTTAGTGAAACTAGTTCCAGAAAATTCCAGAGAGAAAGTCACAGGAAGTACACCATCTTGCCTTCAGGAGTCACAATTGAATTTTTTTTTTTTTTTCACTCCCAACCAATTCCTTTTACACAATTCTTGAATCTGACACATCCAGTACATTACGTGATTTGCATATTCCAATAAAATGATTTAGCCAATTCAGAATTCCTTTTTTTTTCTTTTGCAAGATAATACACACTTGGTGATTGCACAAGTAATTACTTAATGCTTTCATTGGAGTTAGATTTTATATCAATTCTGCCTATTGTCTAAAGCATTCAACAAATTGAACACATGGATCAACATGTTTAAACATGAATTGGGATATTTTTTTCATCAATTATCTGGCAAATAGTTATTAGGATGATGAATGTTAATGCTTTTTCCTGTTCTGAAAGGCTCCAAGAGTAATAGCCTATTGAAAATCTTCCTTCATGCATTTGAAATGGACTCCCAAAGTGCTCTTAGGTTGGGTTGTGGCGGAAATCTGTTCATGTTTCTTTTCTTTGTACATCTCTATTAAAGTGTTTATATTTTTTTCTGTTATTTCTTTTTCCAAAATCTCCCTTGTAGAGTTGGTTAATTTCTCATCCAGTTATATTTTTTTTATTCAAATTAATTTTTTTAATCCTTTCACCCCAAGCAAGGTGATAAAGCCACTAAAAAATCAAGGGGTTACTGAGTGTGAAAGAATATGAGAAAAAAATTAATGCAAACATTTAATTTTTTAATTACATTTTACTTCTAAAATACCAAAAACTTTGTGAGACTTTATTTTCTTGCCTTAGTTCCATGCTAGCCAAATGTCAAACTAAACAAATATTATTTTCACTATTGAACAATTATAGATTTGTATAAAATTTTATTTTACTACATTGTCAGAAGACTCCATTACATAAACTTGAGAAATTTGGACTCTTCTGATGATGCTAAAAATTGTGGCACATACAATAAATAGAAAGGGAAACATTTCATTTTTTTTTATATGTTGAGTATATAAAATCTTAGTACATGTTCATTTTCTCTCCAAAAAGTACAGGTGGAAGACATAGTTTTACAAAATGTTTTTCAAATATTTTATTTATAATAATACTAATAATAATGAGTATAATTGATGGTATGATTGGATTGGTATGAGAATCCATTGGGAAGTATACCATAAGTTTGGTTTCAGTGTAAAAGAGAAGTAATATGGACATCAGCCAGAGGTAGTGGTAGAAAATGACATACAAAATATTATGGGATTTCTCAGTCCAGATAGTTCATGTCATTGAAGCATGAGAACTTGACAATATTGTTCTAGATGAAGAGAATAACAATTATCAAATTATTGACTTTGCTATTCTATATGATATAAGAATGAACTCCAAAGAAACTCAAAAGATAGAAAAATACCAGGATCTGGCTAGGGAGCTGAAAAAGTTATGAAACCTGAATGTAGAATTAATTCCTGTAGTAATGTGTGTGTTGGAAGACCACCTAGAAAATTGAAAGAGCACTTAGGGAAAATTTGAATTGAGATCAAAATTGTCAACCTACAAAAAACTGGTTATCCCATAACAAAAACAGAAAGAGTAAGTAATTCCTTTACTTTTTAGACTGCTGACTGTCATGCTACCAAATGGGATTAAGCAAAATCCCTTGGCAGACAAGGTGGGTGGGGGGTAATCCTGCAGATTTTGTGGATTAGGGAAAGATAATAGAAAACAAAATCCCAACAATGTTTGTCTAAAAAAAACAGAAAAAACACCTTCATCCTTGCAACCAATTTTTTTTTTTCAATTTGTGAAGATCAGAAAAAGAAAATGTGTTTTGTTATTAAAATTAAATTCTTTTGATCTCTTAATCAAACTAGCTCAGATGAAATACCCTTAGTGAAACTAGTCCCAGAAAATTCCAGAGAGAAAGTCACAGAAAGTACACCATCTTCAGAAGTTGCAATTGAATTTTTTTGTCACCCCCAACCAATTCCTTTTAAACAGTTCTTGAATCTGACACATTTGGTACATTACCTGATTTGCATATTCAATGGGGATTGTCACAAAAATTCTTGGCTTGTGAGGAGTCTTGTTGAGACTATGCCTCAAGAACAGAATTTCCATTGATAATGTCAGCAACATAATAATCAAACAGAGAACAATTTAAGGCCAACAGACTTGATTTGGTAATGAGATACAATAAAGAACTTGTTTCATCATTGACATGTTTATCCCAATCTACAGAAAGACTTGTCTAAAAACTACAGCAAAACTCTCAAAATATAAAGAAAACTACAAATAGAAATAGAGACTGTTGCATATGAAGACACCAATCCTTGCATCAATAACAGGTGCTCTTGGTCTGGTCAAGAACGGGAGGAAAAATATATCCTGGAAACATCAAGATGCAAGAAGTCCTTCTTTGGCATTGCTCACATATTAAAGAGAAATCTATCCATTAGGTAAATCTGTTGCACCCTCATGGTCACCCCAAGTCCTAGGGATGGACTCAGTTCCATAAGCGAATAAAGTAGGACATTAAGAATAAATTTTGAATAATAATTGTAAATTTCTCTTGGTATGTTTTGATGTTTAGAGTTATAATAAAAGATAGAGGTTTATAATTTTAGAAACAGAAAAACACTAAATGACAAAATATAATTGCCCAATTTTGTCAGTAATGTTTGCATTAATTCCCAATAATCCATTTTCTTACGTGTCCTGGGTATGATGATAAACTACATCCACATCCTGGGTAAGACATTAAACTACATCCAGCAGCAAGGCCTCTGATCAAGAGGTTTTGAGGAGTGTGGAACTACCTCTTAATTGCTGGTGTTCCCAGGTCCACCCTGACCTGAGGTGGTAGCACCTGTTAGGGTCCTAACTATGGACAAATAGTTAACCCTGAAAGTGGAGTAAAAACACTATGAAAGTGTAAAAATAGGTTTTAATACCAGAAATACTTTGTAAAAAATTATCATCAGCAATACATTTTTGAAGAAAATAACTATTATGTGCAATACATTTTTGAAAAAAAAAAAATTACCTGCAATACATTTTGGGAAAAAAATATTACCAGCTATACAATTTTGAGGAAAAAAATTATTACCAACAATACGTTTTTTGAAGGAAAAAATTATTACCAGAAATAGATTTTTGACAAAACAAAATATTACCAGCAATAAAAATTTTGTGTTCATTAAATAACCCATTGAGGTTGATATGCTGTAAAACAAACCAAACCAAACCATTTTCTTACTGATTTATGGTGATTTCTACAAAAAAAAGAATTTTGGAAACTAATATAGTAACAACTCTAAGTGGAATCATGATTTTACTAATTCAGCCTTAGCACTGACAAACATTTATTGTGGTGGATGGTTACAAGCAAGAGGGGAGATGGGATGTGCTTATTTTATTACCACAGAGACATTATAACATAGGGATGGTTTTCAGTGATCCACTCACTCATCACTATTTCCTTGCTTAAATCTTGAACTCAGCAATTTCCATCATAACAGTTCCATTGTTCAACTGTAAATGATGGATATTTCCATCTATCAAACATATAAAACTATGACATAGAAATTTTCTATTTTGTTTAGATTGATGAAAATTCAGTTCTGTCTGTGAGTCAGGGAATCAAAAAAGAACCCAATCTTCCAACTAATCATTGAGCGGAAATGATTTAATCTAAGGGTAATTAATTTTTTTTTCTTTTGCCACTAAAGGGGAAACTTGGAAAATCTTCATTCCTATGTGACATTTGTGCTGTTAAAGATAAAAGGACACATGTCAAAAGACTGCAATGTCAGATTATATATTGTACTATACTTTGAAATGTACCATGCAAAAGTGGAGTTTCCTAAATATTTTTTTATACTTTTTGTTAGTTTTCTTCAACAGGATTTATTTTTGATATATTCAAGTAAAAATATAAGTAAAAAATGTTTCACTAATTGCCTTGAAAGTTATTGTCACACTGAGAAAACGTCAACTGAACTACATGTGTGACAGTTGATGGATCAAGTTGGTCCTCCTTGAGGAAAGTGGGGAAAAAACAAATGTGAAACATCAGTTTGATAAAATGTTCAGTTGGTGGTGGCCAAACGGCCTTTTTGGATAGTTCTCAGCAGGTCAAACCTCGATGTTCCATGTTTTCACTTGTCAATAACAGAGTTGGAATACAAATTAAGCCTGGGAAAGCAAAGGAGAAAAATAGTTTACTTACAGCAGAGGAACAAAATCTATTTCATTATTTAGTTGATCACTGAAATTGGGTAACTCAAGGAATTTGTTCAAACCTTGAGATTGAATTGAATTTAAACTTTAACCCTTTAACATTCAACATGCTCAAACTCATGCCAAGAAATATAAGAAAGTCATATCCAAAGATAAAATAAATATTTATTTTCTATAAATATTTTCATGATAATTATTCTGATAAGCTTTCCTCTAACAATACCTAGACTTTATGAATTTAAGCTCAGTACTAGACTGATGGCAAGATCTCATCATTTTACAATTGAAATGGCCACTTGATGTAACCGTAAGTTCTATGCTAAGAGGTTCTTCTCTCACAATTCTTGCTTATGGAACTCTCTTCCGACTTCTTGTTTTCCAGTCATCTTTGATCATCAAAACTTTAAATGCAATGTCAATCATTACCCACCATCTTTTTAATTCTTGTCTATTTATTGTTCTCTCTCCTTAATAGTGTTTTTTTTTTTATTTTATTCTCTAACACTCAGTAACCCCTTGCATCTTAGTGGCTTTAATGCCTTGTTTGGGGTGAAATAATTAAAAATATAATTGATACAGGTCAGTATTCTAAACAACTCTTGAAATGATAAGCCTTCTTAGGTATTTTATAGATTTGCTTTGAACAATGTTAAATGTTTCAAATTGATTTAAATCCTGGAACTCTCTAATGGAGGAGTGTAAAAGTTTTGTTTTTCTTTTTTTTTTGTGTTTTTGTTTTTTTTTTTTTGTAGATGACAATTGATATCTTGGCTGTGTTTCTGCTCACAAAAGAATCAGAATAATTAAGAATCTCAAACAAAAGTGAGGCATTTCTGTTACAAACTGTAAATTTAACTTCATTTTCTATATTCAATTATATTTTTGCCTAGAATGTAAACAAATTCCACCATCTTGAAATTGCCCTTATACTGAAGCCATTATAAACAGAGTTTCTGTTCCAAATTGATTTGATTTTAAGCTTGCACCACCTGCAGCTTTTTTCTTGTTTGAAAGCTGTCAGAGATGAAAAATAAAGATACATGTCTTTGATTGTTATAGCATACCTACGGACGATAATAGGTATGTCCTCATTCACATAACTACTGTAGTAAATACTGTATGTGAGTCTGCAGTTGAAGATTCATTGTGGAATTCACTTGACTCACTTCTAGCAGTTGACTACTTATTCTATGTGCCACTAGCAAATCTTATATGTGTTGTTCTTGTCGTAAGTGTTATCATTCATTACCAACTTTCATGCGATTATTCTATTCAGTAACCTTCCCTAGGTTACAACACTGATATTCTAAACAATAATTCAGTTCAAAATCCCACTCAAATTCTTTTTGTGCTATGTCCCTTCAAGAGATTATGGCTCTCCACTATTTCTTACCCTTTGTTACTCTTAACAATATTTGTACCCTTATTATCCCTCCCAATCTGTATTCTGACATTTCTTTACATAAACTTGGTACTTGCTCTTTCCTCTGCCCATCAAATGTCCTTTAAGTGTCAAATTCTCAAAGCCATTTTTCCTCATAAATTGTCCTCGAAATTTCAACTGTTTATTTCTGAATCAAATATATGAAACTATTTATAATTTAATAAAAGTTTAACTGTCTCATAAAAAAATGATGGCAGTATTTAAATGTTTTATATTTTATAAACAATGCAATTGCAAAAGTACAATCTATTTATTTGAAACTTAAATAATTTTTTGCTGATAGATTATTTTGAACATATTATGAAGTCTTTTAAAAAAAATTGAAGTTTAAAATATTAGAAAAGTTGTCAAGTTGAACATAATCGAAAATTATATTTGTCAAGTTAAAAATAACAGATAATAATAAAAGAAGAATCTGCAATTTTACTCATCCTGACCAGGCATCTTGTCTTTAGTCATTTTCTTACCATGTGCCTTTTCTATAAATACTTTCATGGTAATTGTTCTGATAAGCTTTCCTTTTTGGTACAAATTACAATTCTATAAGTAAAATATGTATTATCATTATTCAAAAAATTCTTTCTACATTTTAAATTTTTACTTGTCATATAAAAAAAACAAACAAAAAATAATCAATTCTGAGGAAAAGATACAAATCACATCGAAATAATGCATTATGGCTTTTTCAAAACATTGTCCCTGATCAAAAATGAGGAATATTGAAATAGTCTGAGAATTTGAAAAATTTGGTTTAATCCAAGAGAGAATAATTCTTTGATTAAGCCAAATCTTATGAAATAGCAACTGAAGAATTATCATATGCCTCATGTGCTGCCAATGTCATCAGCATGAAGGCTCAAGTAAAAACAACATATTCAAGGCCAGGAAAATTCTGGGTCAACAAGAAAATGTTCAAAATTTTGGTTTAATTGTTATTTTTTCAGTTATGTGCCATGTGTGATACAAGCTTAGGCAATCATATATCTTTCAATACATGATTGATGAGGAATGGATAGCAGCTCAGATTGAGGAGTTGAAGAACCGAGTTTGAATTCCATTCAAATCCATTGCATGCTAATACCCTTGGGAAAGATATGAATCCTCTTCTTCTCCACTCCAGCTATGGGTAAATAGCAGGACAGACTGAGTTCTATAGCCTCGGATGGCAGCTGGTCTACCACAGAAAGAAATGGCAGCCTACCACGGGGAAAAATCTGCCTCGTCAGTCATGTATCGAAAGATACATGATCGCCTATGTCTCACACATGGCACATAATTGACATAACTGTTTTTTTTATTTATCATTCAAATCATCATATTTTTTTTTTATTTCTGATGAAATTTCTTTTTATATGCCATATCCCTTCAGTATATAGGTATTCATGGCCCTCCACATCATCCTGTTCCTTGTAGCTCTTAATAAGATTTGTCTTTTTGTTATTTCTCCCAAACTCTGTTCTACCATCCATTTGCTCAAGCTTATCAAGTACATTAAGCACTGCTTTCCTCTGTCCATTTTTCCCTCAATCTGTCCTGTGAGTATCAGATTTTCCAAGCTTTCCTTCTTCATTACATGCCCCAGAAATTTCAACTATTTCTTCCTGGTGTTAAATATGTTTCCTTTTTGTTTTCATTTTCTCCAAAACGTTGTTGTTTACTTACATGTTGTTTCTAGTCTCTTCTTTATTTTTGAGGAGACTGTCCAGATTTCGAAGTCATACAGGAAGATATATATATCACATAACAGTCCAGTATTCTGTGTTTCTAACAATTTTTTTCTGTGTATACATGCTATAAAAACCAAATGCATTATTAAGGATGAAGGACAGTAATAAAAAAATTCAATGTTTGTTAAATATTGTTTCTGATGAAAGATATTGACCTAACAAAGCCTTCTTTCTGATGAAGGTTATTGAATTAAAAACACAAAGATTGACACATTATTTTCTGATAAAGGACATTAGTAAACAATTTCAATGATTTCATTTCATTAAATAATATAGATAAGTTTTGCCTATTTATTTTAAGTAAATTCCTTTCATATTGTCTGATAAGCTTAATAACATTATCATTGAAAGATGAAAGAAAAACACCATATTGATACATGTTTTTAATCCTATCTAAGCTTTCGTCTTACATAAGCCATTATCAAAGATGACAATTAAATTTCAATATATTAAACAATACACGGACAAAACAATAATGATAGTCTGTTTTTGTTGCATGAAAGATTTCCAAGCAATGACAAACTCGTGTATACGAGACACGGAATGATTGTTATGTATTCTGATGAAAGATGTTGATCTAAATCCCAAATGATTCACATGCATTATTTCTGACAAGTAACATTGATAAAAAAATGTCAATGACTGTCACATTGTTTCTGATGATGAACATTGATCTAAAAACCTAATAATTGTCATGCACTGTTTCTATATGGACATTAAAAAACTCAATGATTGTCATATACTGTTTCTGATGATGGACACTGCTCTAATATCACAATTATTGTCACATCTTACACTAACCAGTAAAGGAAATCAATCTAAAATCTCAGTGATTGTCATATTGTTTCTGATGATGGATATTGATCTAAAAAGCCACAGACTGTCATGAATTATTTCTGTAAAAGGATGTGATCTTTTGTCAAAATCTTCTTCTATAAAGGATGAACTCTTATAAGATGGTTACAAAGAATGCTTCATTCTATTGAAACCATCTTGATGTTACAACATTGGCACACTCTTTGGATATCTCCTGATAATTCCCTAAAAAGAAATGTTTACCAATGCTGCATACTTGATGGCACTGAACATTTTCATCCTGTTTTGCATGAGTAGATTATTGTCTATCTAATATTGCTTAGAGTCAGTTTCTATTGCTATTTTCTGAATAAATAAAGATATTTCACCTCTTAAATGATGAAGGTTGCAGAATTGATCAGCCAAAACATTGTAGCAGTAACATCAAGAAGACATGCAATGAATTCAGATGTCTCAACAAAACTTAGGATGTTAAATACTCTTCTCAAAATTATATGAAATATCATAGCGTCAAATACACAAAGAATTGCAACTGTCCAAAGAAAAATTGAAATGGTTCTTCTCAAGTTTTATAAATAATGTATATAATAGATAATATAGAACTCATCAGTGGAGTGTACAAAATTACGTTTCAAGAATCAGTTGAAAACATCCCTGACACAGACCAGCATTGGCACTGAGACCTGGGAATCTGTTGCTGTAAATCGTCCTTCCTGGTGTAGGGCTATCCAAGGAGGGACTGAAACTTTCGCGTCTCACTGTCAATATAAAGAGGATCTGCAACATGCTGTCAGGAGAGCCCGCTGCATCCACCATCCAGACTCCTCTGTGACTCCTACACACAACTCTTCAGGAGTAGGATGAGCCTTCACAGCCATCTATGTCACTGCCACCAGAGGGGAGGAAGAGAATAAGGAGAGAGGACTATCCCAATGCTCGAATGGGAGATAATATATATATTTTAAGGTCAATAGTACTGTTTGACTTTAAAAATGCTATTTTAGATTTATTTATTTATTGTGTTATTGGATGTGCATATAGCATAGTAGTTATTGCTATGGAAAGTCATATTCATGTTTTGAATTCAATATTCAGTGAAATCATTTGCTTTTGCACAAATAGCCTTAGGAAAGGTATGAATTCATCTCTTCCCAGCTATGGGTTAAATAACAGGACAGACTAAGCTTTATAGCTTTTAGTTGGCAACCAGTCTTGGAGAAGAAATCTCTGAATTCAAAACTGGTTGTGTGTGTCTTGTAAAAAAATTCAAAAAAAAGATTAAAATATATTGAAAAATGAAATTATTATTGTGTAGAAATAATTGTAATTAATATGAATTATGTTAATTATAAGTAGCAGTACTTGTGAAAAGGTCACAGTTTTCATATTTGAATTTTATGATGAATCCTAATTCTTAATGATTGAATAAATTCCTTGTAAGTTACATGACTATAAAATTCTCATGAAAATTATTTATTGCTTTGTTAATTATTTGAGCTGAACAACATTAACAAAATATTTCACTAACATTTATAAAAAGAGGCCATTATTTAAAGAATGGTACAAATGAAAAGATTAAAAACTGACAAGGTTTTCCATTTCATTGAAGCAGACATTAAATACATGAGAGTGTTATCACCTCCTCTATCTTCCCTTTCTTTTCTTCCTTCCTTCCTTTCTTCTCCAAAACCCAAAGAGCATCCTGATTATCTTTTTTTTTATCTTTCTTTTCAATCGAAATAGAATGGTCCATTACTTATCTGAGACAATGGCAGTGCATAATGTATATTGACAAAAATTTAAAAACTAAAGAGTGAAGTAGAAGAATCCTTATTGTTACTGTTACCAAGTTGTATTCATTTGTTCATAGACTGACATTTGGTAATTATTAAATGAATTTTGGTTTGAAATCTTGTATAATGTTCATTCTTGGACATTAATATTCACCACTTAATTAAATGCATTTTCAAGCAAAAATATGTTTAAAATATTTATATAAAATAGATTACAGACTTATTGATGTACATATATATATATATATATATATATATATATATATATATATATATATATATATATATATAATTTTATATATATATATATATATATATATATATATAGAGAGAGAGAGATTGGGGGGAAATAAATTAAACTATCAAATATCTCTTAGTGATAGACTGAAATTATAAATTTTATTACACACCTAATATTTCTGGTTCTTTATTCTACATTTCTATCCAATATTGAAAATGCGTAATGATCACAAAAAATTCTTTAGAACTCCTTCAAGTTTTTTTTTTTTTTTTAAATATTTCAATATAATAAAAGTACATATTTATTGTTATTTTGTTTTCTATATTTTTCGTTAACTATTAGCAAGCTTATTGTTGTTGTGAAATGATGGCTGGAGGCGCTCATAAAATTTCATTTTTATATACCACAGTATTTATCTTTCTTTTTTTTTTTTTTTTACTCTAATAAGTATTTTTGGTAGATAGGCAAGAATACAATATATGGTTTATTTTTGGATAGCTGATGCCAACAATTCCATTCCTTTTCAACAGTTTTCTTAGTTGTTCATGCAAGTCTTGTCATTCTAAGATTAGATTTTCAATAACTGCAAGTGTTTTTTTTTTCCCAAACAATACATTTCATCATCTACCTTTCCAGCCAAAATAATTCAGTCAGTTCAATCCACATCCTTTTATTTCATGTCAAATCTTTATTCCTCCAGAACTTTTGTATAATATATCAGATTTTATTGTATTTGTCAGTTTTTTTTTTTACAGAATGAAATTGGTATCAACTGATATTGATAAAATTTTCAGCATATGCTTATTTATATAAACAATATATCTTTCTAAGTTTCAACTTAGAATGTCTATTCTTAATAAAAATATTGATACCAACTTATTTCAAGAGCATTAGGTTTTATTAGACAAAGTTAAATGCCGCATAAACTTTTATTCATTAATAAATCCAAAATAATAGAAATATATGCCTGAATAAATTATTATTTTACATGTTAATATGGACTCATTGACATTCTATAACCTTCATTAGACTTTCTACATTGATTTTATTAAGTTTTCTAATGCTTCCCAATGATCTACTTTTCTTTAATATTGTTTTCTATTCTCATATCTTCTGGTGATGAAATACATGTGTTTGGATTAATATATGGAATGTAAGCATGCTGGAGACATTCTATTAATTTCTTATCTTTTTGTAACCTTACAAGGAGAGAGCAAGTTATTGTTAGTTGTCTCAGGAGCAGGAGCTGATTATAGTAGTGTTCACCACCTATTATTGGATGGAAAAAAATATTTATTAGTAAATACAGCACAGCCAATTAAAATAATAAGGTGCTATATTTACTAATAAATATATATCAACCCAGCCTGAGAAACCCTGTAGTGGGTGAAACTCTAGTAGTGTTTGTCTGGCAATATAATAATTTAGCCCAAAATTATTCATCCCCCTGCAAAATTTGTAATTTCTTTTATATTTTCATTCAATGAATATTTAAAAAAAATTTTCATTGCAGGAAACTTTTTTTTCTCATCCAAACTGACATGCAAAGAAGATAGAAAAAAAAATTTTTGATGAATATGAAAAAAAAACTGTATTTCATTGAAGTATTATTTGCAGAGGCACATTAAAAATTATTCCTACTCATACCTTATAGAACAGAAATGAAGAATAAAAGAACCAATTTCAGTTTTCTTTTATAGAGATTTCCATACATTCTTTAAAACATGTAAACAAGATTAGTACAGTAATATAGTATCATATACTTCTAGACTGGAGTTAAATAGTGAGTAGTCATTTGTAATCTTTGTGATTTTTTGTCATCAGTAGCCATTTGTAATCCTTGGGATTTTTTGTCATCAGTTACCATGGTTAGAATTAAAGTACTTAGTAATGACCTTAAATTAAAGATTGTGACTGTCCACAATGAGGAGAAATACTACAAAACCATATCCATTCCAATCCTAATAGTTCAAAGCATTATTAAGAAATCCAAGAATCTCTGTATTGTGAAAAAACCTCAAAAGATTAGAACATAAACCGAAAGTATCATTTTTGTAATAAGAAAAGTTGTCAGATGTTAAGAACAATCCAATTCCTACCAAGGATATTTTAATTGATTTGATTGACTGGTTCAAATTATCACAGCAGACTTTGTAGAAATCTCGCATCAATGAAAGATCAGCTAGGAAGATGCCTAAAAACCAAGCCAGGTATCTAGTCTAGCTTTTGTTCAGCATCATCGTGACAAAAGTTCAACATTTTGATAATCAAATTTTTGATCAGATGAAACAGCCTCTTAGGAACAGAGATGTTGCTTTTGTTTTAAAAATCCTTGTAGAAGTCAGGTCTCAATAGAAGATGAGCAAAGAAGATGACTATTATCCAATCCAGGCAACTTGTCTAGCTTTTGTTCCGTATCATTTTGACAAAGATTTAAGCTTTTGATCATCAATGTTTTGGTTTGATGAAACAAAAATTGAGTTTTTACAGAGATAAGCTCAACCAGGTTGATGTTTGCATTAAAACTGAGAGAAGAATCACTATTGCAAATTCATGAAAGTCTTGATGTGAGTCGAGGTGGTACTTGCAGTGTTGTGCAGTCACTTGGTTACTCAAAGATCTGTACAAATTGAATTCTCACGGAAGAGCAATGGTGGTTGCTGTCCAAGAGCTCCTGGAACTGCAATGTAACCCCACTGGTTGATCCAGATCAATGGTAACTAATAATGTCACCCATCAAGTTGATCCTTGTCAATGGACACCAATAATTTAGCCCTATGCCCCACTTTGGTCTTCGAGTTCCTTTCAAACCACCATGGTTACCGTCTAGCTGACTCCTTACTTTTTAACATGTGGCTCAGTTGTTGCTGGTATCAAGATGATAGGCACATTTCCACTTCATTTAGATGGTGTTTGTCTACTCACAACCATTCACTCCTCTGCCACGTTGTGTTTTTTTTTTTTTTCATCTCAGAGAGTGAGGAGATTGCTAATGAAGCAAACTGAAGTGAAGGTGGTTAGACTGCTGGAAGCTATGCAAAAAGAATCCTTTGGAAAAAAGAATTAACTCGGGTTAAAAATGTAAAAACAATCTGGTTTATATATTATTTGTTGTATACAGCCGTTTTAACCCTTCCCACTTACTGTGATAATCAAATGACACTGGGATTCCTCTTAGTAGTAACTTAAATTTCTAAGTTCTAGTCTTCAAGGCCAGCACAAGTTCTTGGTCAGAAGGTCTCGGTGAACAACGTGGATTCCAGTAGTAGTAACGTGGGAGACTCTGTACAAGTTGTCCAAACCTCCAGCTTGTATGGCGTCCTGCATCTGGCATGGATGGGATTGACCAGGGTCTGGCTTCAGTTGCCTTTGACCCTTAGCATCAACCTTTTTCTAAAATTCTATATTCTCAAAATAAATTTCCTCAAGTGGTTTTCCAAATTTGGGGTTGTCTAGCTCCCTTTTTGAGAGTGGTCAGAGGAATCAAGCTGCCCCTTAACTCCAACTCTATTCACATCTCATCTCACACCATCACTCCATAGAGGTGATGATAATCTCTCTTTTCCTTCTCTCACTTTCTCAGCATCTAACTTCAGTCACTTCTAGGGCTGGTACACTGTGATTTTAACAAATCCAACTTCTAGATGACGTAGGTGAAAACAAAAGGAATTTTCAGTCATTAATCTTTCTTTATCAGCTTGTCTTAAGTTGTGATTTCTGGATTGACCAGACCACTCAAGAATTGGAAAGAAAAAGAAAGAAAATTATTCCCAATATCTTTAAAAACAAAAGTTTATCTTTCCTTTGTCTATGCATTTTTTTTTTTATGATCAACAAGACCACACAGACTTTTTTTCATAGTCACTCAAAAATAATTATTCATTTTTCTTTATCACTTGTATCCAAAAGTATCTGAATTATTGTTTGAATATAAATTTGTTTCTGGATGAATGTCACAGAACTTATAATGAAGGAACGTGCCAACCTGGCCCCTATCTCCATGGAGACACTTCTCTTCTGGGTGGCTGATTCAAGACAAATGTTTTTTTCTGGCTTTTTCATTCAGAGTGATCTTTAAATGTTATTTTGGTAACCACCCAGATCTCTTTATCAACAACATGTTTTTTTTTTTTCTGTTTGACATCTTTGTGGAAGTGGGTATTCTGTGTTTTGTTCAATCTTACTGAATTGCATCTAGTTAATTTTGGATTCAATTCTCCTTGGAATTATTTTAAAACATGATTTTTCAACAAATTTCATTTTTAATTTTCTTCTCAACCTTTCAATCCATCTTCCAGTGAATTCCAGCAATTATCATCTGGTTAGTAGACTCTTTTCTCCTCTGACTTTCTTTTTTTTATTATCAATCTGCAGATATCCCAGTGTCACAGCACACAGCTTTCTAGCCAAAGAATTCACTACTATAAATCAGAGAGAAAAGATCAGCAGTGCGGTGCCACCCATTTTTGCACAGAAAAACATTGAAGACAGTGTGGTCTGCATTTTGGGAACAGAAGCGAGTTTATGACCAAGAGTACTAATATAAATTTTGACTCCTATGGAAATTTAGAATAAGGCATCTTTAATCTCGGTCATATTTGAAGATGATGGATGCACTTGTGTGGCATGACAGTGCAAGGCCTCAAACCAACTTAATGACCTAATAATCAAAGTGTGTGCTTTGTTAACCTTGTCTCATCTCTCCTATATTTCTTACCTAATACTCTGAGATTTTCATCTGCTTGGGGCCCATGAAGGAGGCAGGAAATAAGAGGACATCAGTTCTCCAATGTTGATAAGAGGCAATTCTCAGAGGGCTAAGAAGACAGACAAGAAGCTTTTTCAAGTCGGGTATACAAAGCTGGAATATCAGAAATAATCAGGAAAGAAACTATATTGAGGATGAGATTTGGAATCCTGAAACTTTTGTGTTCATTTTGTACCATATAGGAAGAAAATGAGTAACTACTGACACTGAAGTTTGAGTGTGAGACTCTGGACTTATAAATATATGTTTTCCATCAAGTATATAAATAGTATCAGGCTACTGGCTGCAGTGACTATTGAGTTGAACTATTCAGTTAAATTAGTGTGAATTATTGTGCGTTGATGATTTGGGTTTTGATTTAGGATTTACCAGATGTTAAGCCGAGCCATGCTACTAACAAGGTATTCACTGAAATGGTTAATTATCTTTTGTTGACTTTACTTCTTTGTTCTTGTTAAGTATTTATTTGTGGTTGTAATTAAATACTGTTTTATTTTAATATTGAAGTCTTGAGTTATACTTAATTATTAACGGCCACCATACGTCACAAAATTTTGAAATTTTTTTTTTCTTTTGCTTTTACAATTAAATCTGTTCTAAGTGAAGAAAAAGTATTACTTTTTTTCTTCTATTCCCTTGGCCTAATGATAAAAAGGTATTTATTTTGGACAATCTCTATTTTGCAGCATAATCTCCTTCCATGTCAATGAAGCTTGACCAATATTTTCTATTTTTACATAGACTGCATTCTATACAGTGAGCATTTCCAATCAAAATTCAGCTAATAGCTTTTTCAGGCTATAAAATTATTGATCTACTATCAGAAATCCAAATAACCATGTAATGATAAAGATATAAGCTAAACTAAAATAACCTTTTGACAATTTATATTTTGACTAATCATCTGCAAAATTATGATAGATTTGCTTAAGGCTGGCCGAGTTTGATTGGTTGTAATGACGATCATGTCAGTATTGTCAATCAACTATGAAATTGTCTAGTTTCCAAATATTCCTCTGCAATGAATAACATTTTTTTCTTGTTCTAAACCATTTCATTTTAGGTTAGAACTATAGAAGAAATAAATGCATTTTTGAATATTTTGATAACACTAGCTGAGTACTTGTTCTATGGACAGAAAAAAAGGAAGTGGTAGCAGAAGTTCTCTTATCTCTACATACAAACATTTTCAGCAAAACATCTATTTTCTAAATTTCCATTTGTCTAAGCCCACTGAAATTCCCTACCCTATTGCTATTCCATGAGAAATATTTGAATAAATTTTTAATGTTTGTATTAAAAATAATAATTGAGTCAGAAAATTATTTGTTAGAAACAAAGAAAAGAATGCTGAACTGTTATGTAATATCAGTCCTTTTATATGATAGTGAATGTGAGACAATCTCCTTAGAGATGAAGAAGAGACTTGAAGCAACAGAAATATGGTTTTACAGAAGAATGCTGAACAATGATGACATTTTAGAAATAAAATGGAAACAAAAAGGACACTTATACTTAACATCAAAAAGAGGTGGTTGAAATGGGCACATAATGAGGAAAGAGAGCATGGCAAATTTGTTATGCACAGGATCAGTTAAAGGGAAGAGGAATAGAGGAAAACAATGCATACTACCCAGCAAGCTTGAGTAAATGAATGGCAGAACAAGGTTTAGGTGAAAAAAAAAAAAGACAAAATTTATTAAGAGCTACAAAGGACAGGAAATTGTAGAGTCATGATCACCAATGTCCTAAATGGTTATGGCACATAAAAGAAGATTTAATACAACATTTCAGCCATTGTACGCTCTGGCCTTCAGGTGATTGGAATGTCAAACTGAACCCTTGCACAGAAATGAATACAATATGGGAAAGAGTATTAAGGTGTGCCAGAGAAAAGTGATAACAACAAAAATTGCAATATGAGCTCTGGTAAAAACATGAATTGATAACAGCAAAAATTGCAATATGAGCACTGATAAAAATCAGTTGCTGATGACATTAGGTTTATAATACCCAGAAATTCATACAGATGTCCTCAAGGTGGATAAAGGTGTTAGTTAGATCCAGTGACAGGACCCAAAGAGTGTGAGTTCAATACCTGGTTAAGGCAGTGGAAAATTTAGAGAGGGGAATTAACAGGAGATAACGGATAACTGACAACTGACATCCACCTGGAACTAGAACAGTTTACCCCAGTGAGCAAAATAAAGGGTTCAGTTCGACATTCCAACTACCTGAAGAAGGCCGGAGCGTACAATGGCCGAAACGTTGTAATAAGTATGGCGACAAAGATGAGGACAATAGTTTGAATAATGTAAATAGTGTACATGATACCTCGTTTCAGAAATATAGACAGATAAAGAAGATTTAAATAGATTATTTTGACTTATTCAGATAATTCCCCCCCCCACACCTTTTTTTTTTTGACCCTTCTTAATTAATTTTTAATAATGGGAAATGTCAGAGGACAATAGTTGTGAACACTGCCAGTCATAAAATTTATAGAATTTTGTAAAAATTTTAATATTTTATAAAATGATTTCTTTTATTTATTCATTTATTTTATGTCCTTTCTAAAAAGAATACCTTACTTTTGGAAGCTAAAATTACATTTCTTTTATGTTTTCTTTAAATGTAAACTCACTGATAGTTTTCTGCTAACTTATTACATTATATTTATACATTATAAAGCAACCTTTAGATAAGACGAGATCAAAAATATATCCCTTTTTCATGAATTTATCCTATACCTGTAGTATAAGACAACTGCTTATTGACTATATAAAAATAATGCTCTTGGAAATGTTGTTACTTACTGTATCATTAGAAATTCAAAATAAATGAAATAATAAAACCTATTCTATGCCATGTTTTTTCTACACATGTGCCCTAAAAGGGAAAACATTGTTTTATTTACATTTCATTATGCGATCTCTTGTGAATACGGATTCTTCTTTTCCTATATCTAAACAGTGACAAACAGCCTGCTGCACTAATGACCATTTACTTATACTTCATTGACAATCACATGAATAACTTTATGGGAAATAAACAGTTTTATAATATCCTCAAAGTTTTAAATGGAACTATTGTAAAAGGATTTTTATTTGAAAAATAAAGGCTGTATATCATCCTAAATTGTCTTATTATTTAGCACCAAAATGATAATGAATTTTTAATGAGAAATGAATATTATATTATCTTAAATGTTATTACTGCTGTAATTAACACCACCATGATGATTATTGAAAGTTTAGTGAAAGATAAAAGGTTGTTGTGAACAGTCATAACACAATGTTAACATTTTCTCAGCTGAGCTTGCATGGAAATGTTATAAAATAAAATAAGACATATTTCAGCTGATTTACAGGCAAATACTCAAGAGCGAGAGCCGGATGTGAACGGGACAAAACCCCGTCACAAAAGGACCATTTCTTCATTTACAAATGTTCCTGACACACGTGTTCCAGTCGAAAAATAAAATAATATTTAAAGTGTTCTATTTTTCGTCCAATAAAAATACTTCCCTCCTAATTATACTCACTTCATTTTTCGAGCCTGTTAAGCCATAAAACAACACTATAAAAGGGGTCACACGGAAGTTCAATGGGAAGTCCACAGGTGGCCACTAAACAGACCTGTCACGCTCAGGCCGAGCGATCAGCAGCAGGAGAGCATCAACCACCGTCAACATGTGTGAACTACTATGAGATATCGACCTAGATCCGAAGCCGGCTTATGAACTTTACCACAAAGTAGCTGTCCCAAACCCACATGTTCCTGTTGAAATAAACCACGTAAATCTATTTCTGCTGTTGTTGTATTTATTTCTTGCAACCATACGCTTGTCTATAACAGAAACAAGTTGATTTCATTGATATACAATTATTCTTCGAATAGGCAATTATGAACTTATGCCATTAATATATAAGTTAGAAGTGGTTTTATTACTTTTACTATCAGTTTATTTGATAATGTGAATCTTTTCAGGTACATTATTGGTTATTACACTGAGGCTGAGGTTAGCTTACCAACAAACATCACTCAGAATTAAGGGTTCCATTTTTAGAATTGTAATATAAGATAACCTCCAATTTTTAAGGGTGATTTTTGGGATTGAAAAGTCATCTTATATGTGGAAACATATGGTATTGAATTTTGACACAAAAGATATTTATATTTTATATATAAACATATGAAATAAAAAAAATACTTCAATAGAAATATTGCTTATATCAGGTGTATCAAACGAGTGGCCCATGGGCCACATGCAGCCTTTTACATGCATCTTGGCAGCCATCACAAAAGTTTCTATAGCCGTGGTATATCAAGAATTTTGTCTATGTTGATAAAGCAAATTATTAAAAACAATGAGATTTTTTTCAATTGATATGATTAGATTGTTTATTCTACTTCAATGTTTTTTGTTTTCGAATGTCAGCGACTATTTTTAACTTCTGGTTAATCATGTGATCATCCTTGACAACTAAATAAGAACAAATGTAAAGTGAAAATGTTCGTAATTTTGTAATATTTTGCTTTAAAAATGTTGAATTCTACTCCATCTCGTAAAAAAAGAAAATTATCTGAAGAAGGAAGTGTGTTTCAAGAAAAGTGGGAATTACAGTACTTTTGTACCACTGTTAATGGAAAGATAAACTGTTTGATTTGCAACCACTGCATTGTGATGCCAAAAGAATATAATATGAAAAGACATTATGAAATAAACCATCAATCTTATGATAAATATGAAGATATGCGTGTTTCAAAAGTGAAGGAATTCAAAGTTAACATAGTAACAGAGTTGCTTTACAAAAATTCAGAAAGGCAATGTTAGTTCTGTTACTGCAAGCTTTGAACTCTGCAAATGATCACCATCAGTGGGAAATTTTACATTGAAGATGATTTCATAAAGTGATGTCTTGTAAAAACAGCTGAAATTGTATGTCCAGAGAAGTCACACTTATTTCAAGACATTTCATTAAGCAGGAACACTGTTTCTGAACAGATTGATGAAATGGCAGGTGATTTGAGTTGACAGTTGAAGACTTTATCATCAAGTTTTGAACATTTTTCTTTTGCTCTGGATGAGAATGTTGACATAGATGGAAGAGCACAGCTTGCCATTTTCATCAGGGCTTGTGACAATGAATTTCAAATTTATGAAGAACTAATTGAACTGATCCCAATGCATGATACTACAACAAGCCAGGACATTTTTGAGAAAGTTGAACAGTTTCTCCGTGAGTATAGCCTTGATTTGAGTAAACTTGTGAGTTTATCTACTGATGGCGCTGTCAGTATGGTTGGGAGACATAATGGTGTTGCTGCCAAGTTAGGTACAAAAATAGAAAACATATATCCAGATTCAACATTCAAGCATTTTCACTGTATAATTCATTAACAGAACTTATGTTCAATATTTTTAAAATTAGATCATGTGTTGAGTTTTGTCACAAAATCAGTGAACTATATCAGAGGTCATGCTCTGCATCACCATCACTTTAGCCAGTTATTGGAAGAAGACATGAATAATCAGTTCACAAATGTCCCATTGTACACAGAAGTTTGGTGGCTTTCATGTTACAAGGTACTGAAATGATTTTTTTATTGCGACATGAAATGGTTGTTTTGGAAGATGAAGAGTCAAAGCACAGATGAATTGAAAGATGAAAGCCCGCTCCAAGATCTTGCTTTTTCAGTGTATATTACTGGCCAATAAAGTGACCTTAATTTGAAATTACAAGGTAAAAATAAGCTCGTAACTCAGTTATATGATAATATCAAGTGTTTCATTGCAAAATTAGCTTTATTGAAATCCCAGTTGTCACATGAAAACTTGATTCATTTTCCTATGTTCAAGGAGTTGAAAAAAACTGCCAATACTGAGTCTGTATTTATCTTTGCTAAGTACGACAATTACCTGGAATTGCTATCAAAGGAATTTCAGTGAAGATTTTGTGATTTTTCATCTTGTGAAGATCAGTTTGCATTATTCTCAGCACCATTCACTTTTGATGTTGCACAGGCAGAGGAAAGTCTACAGATGGAACTACTGGAAATGCATACTGACTTAACACTCAAGGGAAAGTACCTAGAAGTAGGGGTACCCAGATTTTTTTTCATATCTTCCTCAGACATTTAAGAACTTTAGAAAGTTTACCACAAAGATTATGGCAATGTTTGGTTCCACATATGTCTTTGAACAGTGATTTTCATTTTAATGTTGCCATCACTAGCGATCACTCGAAACACCTTTGTAATCACCATTAGACTCATCCAACTCTTTCCAAATTATCTGCACAGATTGACACCCAAACACTCTGAGATGTTCATACTGGAGATTCAGTTTATTATTTATTTTTTGTTTTGGTCAAAAGGGAATGGCCACCTCATAGACTTTACTGCTGGTCAAAAAAACACAAAGCACTTAAGACAGATAAAATTATTTACCATCCACTTCTATGTGTGTGTCACTTTCACAACTGAAGTGTTACAAGAGAAAAGACATTGTCTGAAATCACTTTTTCATATCATTTCATGTCATAATTTATCTTCTGTTATATTTTAGTAAACATTTTTATTTGTAATTTTAAAGGACAATATATTCTTTTTAAAAAGTTTGAACCTTTTAATAAATAAAAAGGTTTTTATGGCTTTACTATCTCCATCCATGGATGAATATTTCTGTTATAATCATGGAGATATTTGAGAATATTTTCAAACTTACCTATTCTAGAAAGTCCAGTTATGTATACATAGAAATAGTTACTAATAAATGTGCTAAATTAGAAAATGGTTGAAAAATTTCAGCATAGAAATGCTGTAAGTATTGAAACAAATGTTTATTCTTTAATAGGTCTATGCAGAAGTTCCATCATGTTAAAAGCTGACAATACTTACAAGTTTGAAACAAAAAAAAACAAAGAGAATTAATGGTTTTATGAAAAAGTGCTTTGCAGGAAGAAAAGTAAAGTACAAAAGAAATTCTTCAGTGCAAAGGGAAGATGGCAGAACTGACTTCTCACCAAAGTGATCAGCTGTCAAAACAAGTAATTAGAGATTCTGAATTTCCCAAAATTGGTGAAACCAAAAGAATTTATACTTTAGAAATGCTTTTACTTATGTATTCTTTGAACATTTTATTTATTTTTTTTCTCGCTTTTTCTTTAAATGTTTTTACATGTTAATTTTGACCTAGTTTATTGTTTCTGTTTTTTTTTTTTGACGACATTTTCATTTTTTTCGTTACTCTTTTTTTTTTCTTCTTTTTTTTTTGTTGCATTTTTTGAAATTGTTTCCTTCCTTCATTTTTGTTGTTTCTAATCTTTTTCTTCAAAATCCTTTTCTCCTCTTTTTTTGCCACCATTTCAACATGTTTCCTATTCTTGAACAACATCAATTTACTGCTTGGATTCTCCCCCCCCCCAACAGCTCGTTGCATTGTTTTCAGAAACTTAAGATTAGTCTCTCAGCAAATGTTGATAAATGACAGTTTTCAGTATTTTTTTTTTTTAAGTCGACCAAGATGTTGATAAGCAAAAATTTCATTAGAAACAAACAATGTCAAATCTGTCCTCCTATATAACAATAAATGCTGGACAATTTCCTCACCAATAAATGGGAAACTTAAGGCAACTTACATGTGGTTCTACAGCAGGATACTGAGAATACTATGAATGAAACATGAACAACAAGGAAGCTTTATGGAAAATGAGAACAAAAAAAAGCCATACTTAATAGAAAATCAGCCTAAATCTCTGATATGTAATAAGGAAGATCGGCTTGAAAATCTAACGCTGAGAACACATTGATGACAAGAGTTGCAAGAGAAACAGTGAGTAACTTACCTAATGGAAGAGAAACACCACTTAGAGCTACAAATGATAGGAAGTTATGAAGAGCCATTACCTATATCCTGAAGGGACATGGCATGTAGAAGATCTCTTGTGATACTCTGATGAAAGCTGTAGACATCATGGAAGTCTTGATTAAATTCCAATTACTTCTTCATATATGGAACCTGAGCTACCATTCCAAAATTTAAAAGGTCACTTATCCCATGGGTTTTAAATAAATATTGTATACAATATTTAGCCAATTAATATTAACAAAACTCTATTTTCTTCTTTTTGAATCAATTACAGAAACTCTGTTCTGTATTACAGATGAATTAACAGAACACTATTTTCCTGTAAGGATTGTTTTTGGTGCTCAACAGAACTGGAAAATATTACTGAATTTAAACATTTATTTTTCAATAGGAAGGTCCATCTATCATCCAGTTTGCACTCCTCACCAGTATGTTGGACAGGAGTAGGAGTTTATCCCTTGTTTCCTGTTTAGCATTGGTTTCCAGTTCCTTCTAAACTCTTTTCATTCTATTTCAGTCCCAGCAGCCCCTTGCACCTAAGTGGCATTATCACCTTGCATGGGGCAAATTGATTAAAAAAAAAAATTCTACTTAATTGTGATACAGTAGAAATAAAACAATTTGGCCCAATTGATAGTTGCATCATTTTTGTGAATAAATTTGTATACAACATAAGTAAATACATTTTTAGTTTTTACTATAAATTATACATTGTGGGAAACATAAAATGATCATGTTGCCACATCTGTGCAAGTGAATATAAAACCTTAGCAGGATTAAAATGTTACATCCATGCTACCCATATTTGAGGATCAATAAAGTGAAAAATTGAAGGGAGCATGGATGTGACTTTTTAGTCCTGCTAGGGTTTTACATACCCTCACACAGATGTGGCAACATTGGGCGTCTATTACAATAGTTATTACATAAACTCCACATTACATGTAATGAATGACTTTTCTGTGTGTGTGCATTCTTTGGTGATTTTTGAAACTACAGATTTGACCACATTTGTTACACATTAAATCCAATTTTGCAGGAGCATTTCCAGGGAAATAACATCAAGACTCTTATAAACATCTCTCTTGAGGTTTACCTATACAACATGATTCTGTTCAAAGCCTCTCTTACCACTGTGTACTGCTTTCCTCCAGGATGAATATCCCAGAGCTAACTTTTTCAGTCATTTGTATGATGTTCATCTTCTTCAGTGTATTCTTGATATGATCTTTATGCTTCAATTTTCGGTGGTGCACTGGTCTTTTTCCTTCAGCCAATTCATCATATAGATACTGCTTAAGGATCTTATTATTCTTCATCCTGACCGCATGACAATCCATCACAACTGGTGCAGAAGTACTAGATTCTCTATATTAACAGACTGACCGAATTTGAGGATGTCAATATTGTTGATATACAATTACCACTGGATATCCAATATAAGATGGAGACAGTGTTGGTGAAATTGCTCAAAGTTTATCATGTGTTTCTGGTGAGGGATCCTAATCTCACATGCATACAACAATGAAGACAACACAAGTATTGTAAACTTGCAACTTGGTCCCAATTGAAATTCAATGCTGCAACCATTGATGTCCATCCTTGATACCAGGAGGCACAGTGGAGTAATGGATAGCGGCTTGGATCGAGAAATTGGAGAGCCAAGTTCAAATTCCAGCCAGATCCATTACATTCACTTATGTGCTAATACCCTTGGGAAAGGTATAAATATTTGTCTTCTCCCCCTAGCTATGGGTAAATAGCAGGACAGACCAGGTTCTATAGCCTTGGATGGCAATTGGTCTTCTGCAGAAAGAAATGACAACCTACTGCAGAAAAAATCTGCCTCGTCAGTCATGTATCAAAAGATACATGATCACCTAAGCATGTATCACACATGGCACATACTCACTGACTGATTAGTCATATTTACAGTACCATCCAAATACACAAACTTTTCCAGAATTTATGGCCATACAAACTCAGACAACATTTTATCCATAAAAGAATTATGAAATTTACATCTGTCTCAGCACTTTCATCTGGGATCAACAAACCTATACAATCTGCTGTTGATAAAAATTATCACTCTTAGCATTTCTACCAAAGTTTAAAGTGGGAAAATTGTTCCACAAATATATTGTGTGTATTATTGATTTACCTGCTTCTACAGCTGGAAGAATTTTTGCCATTTTTTTCACAAAAACTAATTAGGCGAAATACCTGGGTAAAATTAAGGTGTGTTACAGCAATTTGCAGAGAAGTTTCTGCTATTTCCTTCCTTTTAATCTTGGATGTTATTCCATTCATAATTCTTGGAGGCCTCACAGCATGAAATCCTGCAGAAGATAAATAAAAGTCAGCCTAAATCTTTTTCCCTAGCAACCATGCTTATATAGACTCCCCTTCAATTTTTTTCAAATCAAAATACCCTTTTATTTTTCATACACCATTTTTCCTAATTCCACCTACTTTTAATGAAATGCTAAATTTACACCCCCCTCTATTTTTGTCTCCTTCACTCTTCCTTGTTGTTTCCTTTCTTTTATTTTTTTTTATATTTCTTCCATTTCCTTTTAAACCATTCTCTTCTTTCATCTTCTCTCTAACATCCTCTTCCTCCTTTTCATCTCTCTGTTTCCTTAATAGTATTTCACTCTTTCCCTACCCTTTTTTTTTACCTCTAAACCAGTGGTCCCCAAACAGTGTTGCACAGCTGATGGGTGTGGCAGAAGAGAATAGCAGGTGAGGTGGAATGATTGAAAGACAATCAAAGATTTAGAAACAGTTTTAAAAAATTCCTATGCCAAAAATAAATAGGATTTCAAAATTTAAAATATTATTATGGGTTACTTGTAATTATATGCATGAGTCCCAGTATAAGTAGTTATAAATAATTATTGACCGATTTTATCATTGTGATATTTTTGCTTTATATCAAGTATTAAGAATATAGTAACTAAGATTTTCAAATTGGAGGAGAGAGTTACCAATGATTTTGACTTTAAATCCACAGTTATCTCACTTTAAGCCTCACTTTTTCTTTTTTTTTCTTTTTTTTCTTTTTTTTTAAATGTATTTTTTATCACATAAAATTTGGTGAGGCACAAGCAAATTTTAATTCCAAAAATCCAACCCAGAGAAAAAATATGTTTGGGAACCACTGCTCTAAACCATTACTCTTTTTTTTCTTTTCTTTTCTCCTTTTTCTCTATCACCCTGTTTTCTTTATTATTATTTACACGACTTTTCTTATTTCTTTGCCTATTTATCCCTTTTTTTCTTTTTTTTCTTTTCTTACTTGTCTTCTTTCCCACTTCTTTCTATTTTCCTCTTTTCTTTCTTCTTTTCTCCTCTATTAACTTCTTTCTTCCTTACATCCTCTTCCCATTCATCCTATCCTCTTATTCCCTTTCTATTTCTCTCTTTCTATGTTTCCCTCTTTATTTCCTTCTCTGAACAGCCAATTAATAAACTACCAACTAATTACTCATCACTTGATCTCTACTTCCGGTCTTAAAAGGGTATATTGGGCAAGACACCATTTGGTAATTTTTCAAAATTACCCATTGATTAATTGCTTGTGGCAATTAACTCTGCAAATTCAAAATCCCATGTCCCCAACACCACTCCAATACATACTGTTACTATCTAGATTTACCTTTCAAAGGGAAATGACAAGGAGAGGTATATTCCAGTTCCTTTTCAATTAAACAATTAAGAAACTTTAATTTTCATTAAGAAACCTGAACCCTGCTCGTTTGTTACACACTACCCAAGATAATTTGGTCAATTAATGATTTTATAATTCAAATTTATTGTCAGGATCCTTTCACAATCCATATGAATTTTTTTTTTTTAAATCTATATATGGCAAAGACTATATAGAAAAATAGTGTTTTATAGCTAAAAACTTACTCTATCCAATGCTGTTAATGGACTCTGAATCTGTTGTAGTTTCTGTGAAAGTGACTAGAAGAATTTTCTTCAAGAGCGTATTTCATATTTTTAATGCTATTGTCCACTATATACAAATCCCAAGAGCCACTCAAGGTAGAGGTTTAATGTATGAGATTGTAAAATGAGGAAGAGGGTACTGAATATTATGATGATATGTAGGATAGATAATGGTTTAAGTGAAGAAGTTAAAATTGTAGTGATTGAGGAAGTCTCTTTGGAGTCTCTTAGAAAGATACTGTCTGTGCAGAACTTCTTTCCTAACAATGGAATATGATTTACCTTTGTATACATAGCATGGCAGGTCATAGCTGCAAAGGTTTAGACTGGTGGAACTAAGGAATGTAGATTGTTAGAACATTTGCCATAGAAATTGCGATGCAGTCGTCTGGTCATCTAGAGTTTTACAGACACACCCACATACCATTGTATCATCTGCATAGATATTCTTAAATGATTGATGAAAACTCATTTATTTAATATATTTTTTGTTTATACGTTTTTTTTATAGATAAAATTTATTTAAGTAAATGCTCTGTTCTTTAATTAAGCAGTATTAATCACATTTATCAGCCTGAATGTTTGAAAAATTTTGTGGAAAATATGCCTACAAACTGATATAGACTATCAATAACAGCGAGACACAGACTCCGTTGGGGTTATCTCAAGCTCACACCTTTTTATTTACTATCTATAGCTCACATATATATTAAATATTTATACTGTCAGTGGGGCCTAGAATATGCCAACTGCAACCTATGTACAGGGATAAAACTCCCCCCAAAACACACCACCTACCAACCAAATGCTTGCAGAGACAAATAAAAATGACTAATATTTACCTATTCCCAAACTAAATAAATCTTCATATACTCATTATAATAGTAATATTATCCGTTTCCCTACAAGGAAACATTTGTTATTCACTGATGAGGTAGCTATTACTTCTTTCAGTTGAAATTTATAAAATATTTCTTCTTCACATACACTATTTTATAAAATATTGACTCAAATATAAACCAAACATTTAATAATAATAGTTATCCAAAAATCATGTTGTTGATGAGAAAATATAATTAGTTTAAAGGTTTTTAGGGAAAATAAAACAATACAACAATCCTGGTATAAACAAAACTAAAAAAAAGGCATCATTAATTTCTTCTGTTTTAATCAGTAGCATCTTTAAGATGAAAATGCCATTAGAATACCATAATTCCCCATGTATAATACGCCCTCATTCATAATATGCCCCCTAAAACTGTGCTGAAAGTGTGGGAAAATGCTTCTACTCAAGCATAATATGCACCACTTGTTTGGTAAACAAACCCCATAAATTGTATGTCTCCAATTTCATTACAACCAATGTTTCCTACTCTTATTGAAAAAAAGTAGTTTTAAACATAGAATAATATTATTCTAATTTAGTTTTATGATAGTTCTTATTTTATTTGTTTTTAAATTTGTAAGTATTGTTAGGTACATATGATTGTATTTGACATACCTATGGGGTCACACTCACTGAGTGTTAGTGTCAAATTGTCATACGTTTGTTGTGAATAGTGATTTTGCAACATGATTTATTAAGGATTTTTTGTAGCTGTGCATAATGCACACCCCTGATTTTGTTTATTATTTTTTTTAGAAAAAAAATGCATATTATACATGGGGAATTATGGTAATTCATGAATATATATCAATTGATATGTGTGCTTGAATTGGGTGGTTCTTATTCATGCTAGCCAATGGCCTTCACGATTTCAGCTTTCAATATAACCTTCATATTGTGAAGTTGCTGGTTGGTTTCCTTCTTGAAGATGCTCAGAAACATAGATAAGAGACAAAATGATGATTCTCAGCCAAATACTCTTGGGTCATCTGAGCTATATGGGAGGAAGCATTCCATTCAGAGTTTGACCACTGTATCCAGCACCACATTATGGGCCCTTCTAGTCTTGGTACAATGAGCTATCGATTCTTGTCATCTTGGTGCAATGAACTCTTTTTGTTTGGGTACATTGAGCACTCAATTCTCTTGTAGTCTTGCTAAAATGAACAATGGACACTTGTAATCTTGTTATGTTGCTTTCCTAGATTTGTGTCTCTTTTTCAAAATGTTCCAGCAGAAATAAGTCAGAATATCTAGTCATAACTGTGTGATTCATATCAGTCCACTATGAAACATGTCAGGTTTTTGGTTATAGTATCAGGTGCAAAGGTCATCAAAAGCTTTTGGAGTGCAGAGGTAATCTCAGTACAGGACAAAATATGTTAATTCTCTAGGAAAGACTATGTTTACTGACATTTGTTTTCACAAATAGCAGTCCTCCTTTTCATGAAATGATGGTGACTTGTGCCTTAGAACAAAAACCGATTTGACAATGACAGGTCCAAAAACATATCAAATAACTGCCAATTGGTAACATGCAAACCTGTTTATTATTTTTCCAGACTGACACATTCCAAATGTTGACACTTGTTTTCCATTTCTGGAGGGTGATTTGTGTGTTGCTGTCACTTTGATTATTTCCTTTTGTTTGTAGTATAGTTCTGTAGCAAATCTAAAAAAAAAAAAAAAAAAAAAAATGAGATCAATTCTCTGAAAAACTCTTTGAATAATAAGGATTCCTCTCAGAATTACAGAAAGTTTGTATTTGGTGACATAAGTTCAAACCCCTACCCTGACAATGATTTTGATAAAAAAAGAATCTGGTTTTAAACTGTCTGGTAAACTAAAGTTCACCTAGATATTGTAGGCTATTAATATATGCGTACCAAGCTTATATTATACAGCTGTCTCAAAAATGTATACACACGATTACATTGTATAGCTCAAGTTAACTTGCTTTCTTTTCAGATTTGTACGTTAGTATTATTAATGTCACAAAGTGCAAAAATGCAGTTGGAGTTGAAAGGACAGTATTGAAGAAAGTTTCATTCAGATCCACCCACACAACTTACAATCACATGAATTAGAAATAAATTTGAAGCTGATAATACTGTACACAATGTGCACAAGAAATGTTCTGGAAAACCAGAGACATATACAAGCCCTGTGAAACAAAAAAGGTTCATGGAAAGTTTGCACAGAAGTCAAAGAAACTTATTGAAATGTTGTTTGCTGCTTGTGATTCAACTGTTTCGTGTTGGCAGTAATGTCTGGATTATAATGGACATCAATTTGAAAACATACAATGACAAAATATTAAGAGCATGCATTTATAATAAATATTGTCTTAAATATGCATTATTTAAATTATATATAGTTGGTTCTAGTTGCTTGAATTGTTTCTTGAGAAGGCTTCAAAATGTGTTAAACATTTTTGAGAAACCTGTTATAATACTGTAACAAATTATTATTATGGAGTGGTTTATGTATCATTAAATATACTGTCTTTAAAAGAAGAATGAGATACATAGTCTGATAACACAAAACAGAATAAAATTACAGAAACTATTTTGAACAAAAATAGATGAGATCAAAACTCAAAACAGATATTAAAATGAAAATGCATCACAGAATGACAAATGTGTTTTTTTGTTTTTTGTTTGGGTTTTTTTGGGGTTTTTTTGTCAATAAAATCAATTAATTATTCTGAACAATGCGTTGAAAACTGAATCTTTTCTGTATGACTGTGTCGTTATCTCTTCAATTTAAACAAGGACATCAACATCTTCTCTTCTTTGTCTTCTCATCTACTTCTAATATCTAAATAAGAAATAATGACTGTCAAATAAGGCAGTCAAGTGAAAACCATTTGATCACAAATTCATTAAGATTAATGGGGATTAAAATAATTATTAAATATTTATACCTATCTGGTTCTTCTTATGCCTCTTGATTTAACACATTTCCAAGATGTGTGCATATATATATATATATATATATATATGATTTTCTTTAATTATATTAAGATATTTTTGTTTAATATTTTGTTAAGTTTTATTTAATATTTAAAGTTTTGCTTACTATATTTAAGCAGTTTATGTGACATCAATTGTAAGAATTTTAAAACAAATGTCAAAACTTAATTTCATAATTATTATTTTGAAGCAGTGTTTTACTATAGGAATGCATTGCAAATGAAGAAAAAAGGGATTGTCAGTGGTCAGGAATTAATACAAGCATTACTAAAAGAATAAGGCTATTTATATATATAATTATTATTTTGTAGCAGTGTTTTGCTATAGGAATGCATTGCAAATGAGGAAAAAAGGGATTGTCAATGGTCAGGAATGAATGCAAACATTACAAAAAGAATAATTGGTTATTGGTCAGAATTTACCATTGCTAAAAGCAAGATTAAAAGAATGAAAATGAATTGCAATTTACAAGTGAGTTGCATCAGAAATGACAAGGAAGATTTTTAATGATTGACAGAATTTGGTTATCATATTTATAATCTCCTTCACTATTTTATTACTTGAACTTAGAATGTTTAATTTTACTTATGTCAATTTCTTCCCAGCCTTATGCTACTATTTGATTTCATTTTCAATTCTTAACAGTTTTATTTTCTCAAGAATTAATTTTGCAACATATAAAGATGAACATCAAAGTGAGCATGAAATATATTTGTAAGATAAATAAATGCTCTAGAGTCAGCTCAAAGTCTTACTCTGAAAGCTCTGTAGATTCTAAGCTCAACCTTCACTATGTATGATACAAGGGAATTTTAAAATTTCTAAAAGGAAAAATTTATATTTGCAACAAAATTTATTTATCTTGCATGATGTCTGATAGCTTTCACTAGAGATCATGAAACACCATGTTCCCTTCATACACCAGGACTCTCCTCAGTCTTCTTGCTGTTTTTATAATTTGGATAGTTTCAGTTCTTTCTCACATCTACTATTGTTCCAATCTCTTTGAAAATTCCTTCAAAATGTTACCTTTACATTAGGAATCAAACATCAGACCTCTTGTTCATTTTACCATTGATTTGCCACATGCATCTGTAACAACAGAAAAATCATCCTCTAAAAATTGAAGATAAGCAAAAAAAATCTACATATTAATGAAGAAGAAAAATTATCTATGGCTTGAAATGAATGAACCTGTTACTAAGAGAACATAGCTATTTTATATTTCTATAAACATACATACATACATTGATTTGCCACATGCATCTGTAAATAACAGAAAAATCATCCTCTAAAAATTGAAGATAAGCAAAAAAATCATATATTAATGAAGAAGAAAAAAAATATATATATATATATATATATATATATATATATATATATATATATATATATATATATATATATATAGACTATTTCTCTTGTATCTGGGCTGAAGGTGCTCAATCCTCATGTAAGGATACAGAAGGTACTTATCTCTCTTTTAAATCATGAGTTATGTGACAGACCATTTAGTGATGTCACCCCACACAGTGATAAAAATAGCAGTTAAATTCACTTAGTTTGTTTTCAGCAGCTAAACTGTAAGGTTGCTTGTTTTTTTTTCTGGTTCATGGAATATGTCCTCACCTGGGACATAGATGAATACATCATTCTGGATTTGCAGTCCTAAACATGGCTTCTCCAGACACAGGAGTAACTCCATATTATATGTAAGACCCTTACCTTTTGTTTCTCCTTACACTCGTCATTGCTGTGTAGATATATCTATCTATCTATCTATCTATCTATATATATATATATATATATATATATATATATATATATATATATATACTCCATATGGGACAAGATATATATGTATATACAGTTTTGCATATGTCTTAGTGATATAAAAGTCTCTCTGAGAACAAAGCATGTTTGTCATTCTTTTCTGCCATACCATGGATATAATAATGCCCATAATGAGTTGGGGGGGCATTCAAATGAAAGAATAAATCTTTTTATCATAGCTCTCTCCCATTACACTCACTTTCCAGCCCTGATCTTTAAAAAAATGTTTACACATCCTTGTGGGTGATGGATTGTTTTCCACTCTACAACCCCGTTTTCACAGATTAACTATTTCCAGTTGTTCACTTCTCTGATGGCAAATGTTCTACATTCCTTTGTGTAACAAGCAGAAGAATCAACTGCTAGAACTTGAAGACAAGTACCAACCAAACAGCTTCTACTTTCACTAAAGTAAACATCACCTTCCTCCTTGAATCTGTGCCACCACGAGGAAAAAAAATTGTCAATGTGTTTGTATGTTGAATTTGTTTGATTCTGCCCATCTAATTTGAATTTTTATGACCACAATAATTGTATGGATTCTATCTTTCCTGTCTGTCACACAATATTAAATGGTTTCCTGCAGTGCAAGCATGTATCCATGGGTGTCTGTCTGTTTTTATTTGCCCCCATAAGATACATACAGGCTCCAATTATATTTGACATCAATTTTACTCATGGTGAATTCTCTGCAAAAGGCAGTGATAAATTTCCATCTATATTCAGACAACCCGACAGTCTTTTACCAGCTGGAAGATTAGACACCGACCTCCCACTTTCCTTGTCACACAGAATGTCTCATGACTCTGTTAAAAGACAGCACAATTAACTCCAGTATTTTTTCTCGCAGCATAGCCAGACAGTGCTAAAGAAAAAATAGCTTTAGCGATCTTCACTGCCTGCAAACTTTGCTCGCACTTAAATTCTCTCTTATCTATTTTCAAACAATTGTTGAATCATTCAGACAACATTAAGAACAAATTAACTATTTCCAGCACACCCATAATACAGAAAGTAAAAAAACAAGATTGTGGGTTTGTATAAATTAAATCCAGTTATAGTTAATTTCAAGTTTGTCTTCATAATTGAATTTTTCTTAATACTTTGCTTAGCTTTTGGAAAGCATCTTTCACTCTGCCAATGTGCATTTGGATTTTATTATTGCATGTTTCGTTTTCTATTAAAACACTTCCCAGGTATTTAAATTTTTGTATTTACTTTGATTTTGGTATCTTCAGTTTGTAATTTGCATGTTGGGTTGTTTATTTTGCCAACAATCTAGTAAAGAAACAAAAAGTTGTGCATATTTTATTTTTTTTAAACTTGCATATTTAATGAAAACAGATTTAATCCTGTTAATGCTTATTAATAAATCAGAATGAAGTTACAATAACTTCTCCTATGTTTGATGTCCCTTCAGGACATTGGCAATCATGGCTCTTCACAATTTCCTATCCTCTGTAGCTTTTAATAAATTTTATCTTTTTGTTATCTCTCCTAAACTTTACTCTGTCATCCATTTACTAAAGTTAAGTAGATTATACATTGTTTTCTTCTCTCTCTCTCTCGCCTTCAATCTGTCCTGTGAGTATCAAATTTTCCAAGCCATCTTTCCTTATTAGAAATTTCCACTATCTCTTTCTGATTTTAAGTATATAATTTTCTTTTTGTTTACATTTAATCTAAAACTTTGTTATTGTTCATATGTTCAGTCCATGGTATTCTAAGCATCCTTCTGTAGAACCACATTTCTGTTGCTTCAAGTCTGTTCTTCATCTTTGAGGAGATTGTCCAGCATTCACTGTTTTATTAGGACTGTTATTACATAACAGTTCGGTACTTTCTTTTTGTTTCTAACAATTTTTTTTCTTAATACTTTGCTTAGCTTTTGGAAAGCATCTTTCACTCTGCCAATGTGCATTTGGATTTTATTATTGCATGTTTCGTCTTCTATTAAAACACTTCCCAGGTATTTAAATTTTTTTATTTGCTTGATTTTGGTATCTCCAATTTGTAATTTGCATGTTAGGCTGTTTATTTTGCCAACAATCTAACATTCTATCTTCTTGCAATTGGAGTTTAGTCCTTCTTTTTCACTTTCATTCACTATCTTCTGTAGGAGTTCTTCTAGTTTCCTTTCTATGTCTGCTATAAACTTTGTGTCATCTGTGTATCTTATGTTAAGATTGTGGCTGCCAATAATAAATCCTTGTAGGAATTCTAAATCTCTCAGGATTGCTTATCTTTAAAGGTCAAATAAGACCAGTGAGAAGGCACATCCTTTTCTTACACCTCTTTCTATTTTTGTATATTCATTGAATTCATTTTTTATCCATATGCAGGTAGTTTAGTTTCAGTATAGGTTCTGGTTTATTTCAAATATCCATCCCAAATATGTTGAGGTTACCTAGCAGTTCTAAAAATTCTTTGTCAAGCGCTTTTGTATAATCTATAAAACATAGGTATACATTCTTTTGCATTTGTATTGCTCTTTCTGATATCATTCTGAGCATAAATGTATTTTTGGATGGCATCTTCGACTATCCCAATGCACATTCTGATTTCAGTGTTACACTTTCCATCCTCTCTTAAAACATTTCCCAGATATTTAAATTATTGTATTTGCTTGATTTTGGTATCTCCAATTTGTAATTTATGTGTTGGCCTGTTCATTTTTCTAACAACTAGTATACGTAAAAATGATAAAAAATACGATGTGAAGAACTTAGAGAAAAATAAAAGGTAATTTTATATGACTGCTAGCCACACACTTATGTATTACAACTACCAGAAAAGCTGGCATGGACATCTAAGCTTGCTAAAGCAAAGAGATGCAGGTACAAAACTTGGCAGGGGTTTCTGCTTTATTTTCATTCTCTCCTATTTACTGATGACTTTCGGCTAACTCTCTGAACAGTTGTAATGAATGAATCAAAAAATATGTGTCAGAAAGGAATAATGGCTGACAATGCTTCATCTTGTCAAAAAAAATATTTAGCTCTGATTTTAGGTTATCTCCCAAAAACAGTGTCATTTAATTTCATTTAGGCATTTTGTAATATACCAATTTTTACTGGTTCATGTAGACATTTGCAAACTTAGTATAACATAAAGAGAGATGAAGAGAAATATGAATGGGAAGAGTGTGTTGCACAAAGGGCATGTAAACTTTATAAATGTGCGTTATAAATTACGTTTTCCTTAACTAGTCTTAACCATCTATCAAGAGCATAGGCAGGAAATACCTTCAAACTTCAAGCAAACAAGAAGTCTCATATAGAAAGCAACAGGCTGAAGTAGATATATACAGAAAAATACAGATAAGGAGGTTGAGATAAACATACATTTTCCACAGACATGAAATGGAACAATTATATTGAATCAGCTGCTCGGTCTGTAACTAATTTTTCTCACATAAATCAATCTTAAATATTTATAAGTCTACAATTCATCTTTGTTTTGAATATTGCTGTCACATCTGGTCTTATGCACCTGCTGTATATTTAAAGATCCTCGATAAAATCCAACAAATAATCTGCAATGTTATTGATCCTGACTTGGCATCTCACCCTCTTTCCCACTTCCAAAATTTAGCTTCCCTGTGCCTTTTCTATAAATACTTTCATGGTAATTGTTCTGATGAACTTTCCTCTATGGTACTTAGACTTTATGAATTTAAACACATTACTAAATTGGTGGGAAGGGGAAATAATTTTACAATTGGAATGGTTAGATGTAATCATAAATTCTGTGCTAACAGTTTCTTCTCTGCATTTCTCACTTGTGGAACTCTCTTTGGGCTTTGGTTTTATTTTGCTATGTATTTTCTTATGTTCAACAAGCATAGTTTCTGTCAAACTGATGGAATTATTTACATACAAATTGGTATTTCTTTCAAGATTAGAGTACATTTACATTTTATACAATAAAACAAGGTTTTATCATTTTACAGTTGGAATGGCTAGATGTAACTGTAAGTTCTATGCTAACAGTTCCTTCTCTTGCATTTCTCATTTATTGAACTCTTTTCGGGCTTCTTGCTTTCCAGTCAACTTTGATCTTCAAAACTTTAAATACAATGTCAATCATTATGTTTTGTCTTCTTAATTCTTATTCTTTTATTGTTCTCTCTCCTTTTTTTCAATTATGTTGAAAGTAGTTATAGAAAAGGCACAGGGAAGCTACATTACAGCGATGGAAAAGTGGCTGAATGTAAAATGCCAAATTAAGGCCAATGACATTGCCGATTCTTCTTTTTGTATTTTATCCCAAATCATTTTACATATGGTCTATCTCTAAATAAGTAGATCTCTAAATATTGAGGACTTTTACCCATAGATATAGCATACCTTAACACTATGTTTTTAATATATATATATAAAAGTGGATATTGAAGTCAACATCTAGTGGTGACAGTCTGTTTCATGCTTATACACAATCATCAGGTTGCTGGGTATTGGCTTCAATGTCCACTATTGAGAGCCAAATTCGAATTCCATTTGAATCTATAGCATTCACTTACATGCTAATACCCTTGGGAAAGGTATGAATCCTCTTTTTCTCCCTCCAGCTATGGGTAAATAGCAGGACAGGCCAGGTTCTATAGCCTTAGATAGCAACTGGCCTAGGAGAAGGACAACTCTCAATTCAAAACCTGCAGAGGGTCGTTTGAGGACCTTGTGACACGTAGTGCACAAGGTCTCTGTATTCGGCCCTTCAAAAAGTGTGAATGGTTCTGCACAAAACCTTCATCACTATAATCAAATTACAGGTGCTGGTGTCAGGCTGTTGGTTCCTAGTATCTGAGCTGCTTGATCCTTATATGTCAAATATATTCTTTATTGTTTTTATCTTAATCTTTCTTTATTATATGAAGGACAGTAGTTTATATCATAATTTCTCAGAGGAAACAAGGAGGAGAGAGAAATGATCAAGGTGAGCCCCTGTCAACTCTTTTACTAGAATTTCATTGCCATAGGCTGGATTATCTCACTAAGGAATCTGGGTGAGTGAGGCATGTTGACCTTTTTAAATTATTACATCTGGAACTGAGTGACTGTACCTTTTTGATCTTAGAGCAAAACTAAAATATAGGCAATCAATCAATGTTAGAATTCCATGCCTTCATTGTCTTCTGACCAACAGTTTACTATTCTAGGCCAGCTTACACGTTCTGTATCACACCTTTTCTTACTTCTCTTTATATTTTTGCATATTTGCTCAACTCATTTTTTCTATACCCATCCTAGTTTTCTATAAAAATAGCTCTGTTAAAATGATACTTTATTCTGCATTTGATTTTATACCTTCCTGAAACTTTTGCTGAAATGACTAATATATTTAAAAGGAAAGTAGAATGAAACTAGGCCAGAAGCAAATGACTTTGCATTTCTTCTGTTATCACTTTTTGAATGGTTTTCAGGTTTAAGATAAAAACATTATCATAAATGATCAATGTCAGGCTTAAATGCCTCTCGGTTTATAGGACATGGCAACAATAATTTTTTTGTTTGTTGTAATATATTTTATAAGCTAGCTTAATTTGTTCTGCCACTTCCATGAAAAACTGAGGCTTAAGAAGAAAGCTATATGCAAATTTGCAGATAATTTTGTATTCATGAATTGTCTTCCTTGGTGTACAGTGGGGTCTTGCAAGTGGATGTTCATCATTTTGGGGACATTTCACAAATTATATGAGTCACCTCATCTGAAAGTAAACAATCTGAAAATTTCAGAACTGGTCTAACTTTGACTTAATTCCAAGTATTTAGTTACAATTGTTTGAATTAAAACTAACACCTGTTTAATTCTTTCATTTCAAATGATCAACTCTGGATAGCTGCTTTTTCTGTTTCTTTTTACAAGAAAAGCTATTGAAATCTTGCTGAAATTAAAGTTATAAGTGACACATAGGTATAACTTGTGACTATTAAGAAAAAAAAAGGAAATAATAAAATTCAGTCATATTAACACAATTTCTTTTCATGTTTTGCCTGCTTTTTGTCTGCATAAATACAATTTTAAGACAATTTTTTTCTTCTTTTTAATCTAAGTTCTCAGACATTAAAACAATTTAAATCGGAAAAATGTTAGTAAATTGTACTTGAGAAGATGTTAAAACAGACTCATTTCTTTTTAAACGTTGATTATTACCTGCTTTTGGCACTTTTGACATAGCTTTCTTTGTATTTCTGAAAAAAAAAACATGATCTATACCTCTATTTCTATTCTTTATGAGGTGCTAAATCCATTTTTGGCACTGAAAATACCCCCAAAAGAAGTCTAAATAGGTTAAAAGTAAAATATAATCTCTTTACTGGAATTTTGATTCTTTACTGAAAATCAGAGTTTCTCGACATAAACCCATACATTTTGCTGGAATTGAGAATTACAGAGAAGAATAAATTTGTCCATCTGGTTTCAATTTATGACAATGATTCATCATTTGACAAAATTCACAGCTGCTATTAATTTTCAAATTAAATCAGGAAGTTTCAATTTTTTTTCTGAAACATTAACTTCTAAGATCTGTCTATATTTCTGAGATGAGGTATTATGTACATTATTTACATTATTCAGACTATTGTCCTCATCTTTGTCACCATATTTATTACAACATTTCAGCCGTTGTATGCTCCGGACTTCTTCAGGTGGTTGGAATTTCAAACTGAACCCTTTATTTCACTCACTGGGGTAGATTGTTCTAGTTCCATGTGCCATGTCTAATGGATGTCAGTTATCATTTATCTCCTGTTAATTCCACTCTCCAAGTTTTCCACTGCCTTAACCTGGTATTGAACTGACACACTTTGGATCCTGTCACTGGATCTAACTAACGCCTTCATCCTCTGTGCCATGTGTCTTTGAAGAGAACTTGGATAAGGGGATTAACAGGAGATAACTGATAACTGACATCCATTAAAACATGGCACATGGAACTAGAACAGTCTACCCCAGTGAGTGAAATAAGGGGTTCAGTTCGACATTCCAACCACCTGAAGATGGACGGAGCATACAACAGCCGAAATGTTGTAATGAATATGGCAACAAAGATAAGGACAATAGTCTGAATAATGTAAATAGTGTAACTTCTAAGACTTGTATATAAAGTTTTATACAAAGAAAAGAAAATCTATAGATCTCATTCCAGGAAATAAGTACAAGCAAAAAAATTTGTATTTAAATTTAAATATAAAATAAGAACTAGATGGGATATCCCTAGACATGGGCAATGAAACAAGAACAGTCTAGATCCGTAGATTAAATAAAGTGTTCAGTTCAGAATTCTCTGTAGGTTAGATGGATTGATATAAACCTGATTAACGTAGGCAGACACAATGGCTAAAATGTTTTGATAACAACAAAAAGGTGAGGACAATAGTCAACTTGTAAATAGTGTAGATGATAACTCACCTCACTCCAGAAATTCAAATTCAGGCATAAATAAAAATGTATACAGTAAGATAATATATGTAACATAAAAAAGTTAATTCTTTAAGAGGGTCAGATAAATTATAGAATGAAGAATCTTTAAAAATTAATATCTGATTTAGTCAAAACATTTTTTATTTTGTAATCAAACCTGGTCAGTACTTAGATGGGTGACTTGTTGGGAATACCAGGTACTATAAACTTGGATGTGTGGGTGGTATAATGGCTAATGACTTGGAATTGTTAATTGGGGAGCCAAATAACAATTCTCATTTGGTTCATTATATTCACTTATGAGCAAATAGCCTTGGGAATGGATCCACCTATTCTCCCCCCCGCCCTTTCGATACATGACTGGTGAGCATTTTTTTTTTCTTCTTTTTTTTTTTTTTCCTGCAGTAGGTTGCCACTTCTTTCTGTGGTGGACCAGTTGCCATCCAAGGCTATAGAATCCAGTCTGTCCTGTTATTTATCTATAGTTAGAGGGAGAAGAAGAGGTTTCATACCTTTCCCAAAGGTATTAGCAAATGTGAATGTAATGGATTTGACTGGAATTCGAAATTGGCTCTCTGATTCCTCAATCCAAGCCGCTATTCATTACTCCACCATGTAATTTTTTATTTAATTCTTGTAGATATGTAATATAATTGAAAATGATATTGTTTTTTTTTAAATTCCAAATTAAAATAGGAATAGGTCAGAAATAGATGAAATAAAAGACTGTCCATTCCAACTGAAGAAAGTTGGCAAACCTCAATTTCAACCATATGTTTTCCTCATATCAGTTGAACTGATGCCTTTATTTCCATTTATTGTGACCATATTTTGCTTAAGGTTCATATTTTCTTGATTTCAAATGAAAACTTGGGAAATTTCTTATATATTTTGGTGAAATTATTATTCAAAATTTTAGTTCATAATTTAGATATATGGAAAAAAAAACAGAAGACATGCCATAATACATCTTAGATAAACAACAAGGATTATAAATAAAAAAAAATCTTTTTTATTTACAAACCCTGCTACTTAGTTACAGTATTGTACAATCATATTTACCACCAAATTTGTCAAAAATTGATAATGGTAGCCTAAACTAGCCTAGTCTAGCCTATATGTGATAAATTTTCTTATCTTTTATACTAAATTTTTTTTTAAATTATCGATGCTCTGACATTTGAAGTGTTCGGTATTTGGTAACTCCACATTCTGAATTTTTTTATGGTTCCAGGGTATATGACATCACTACTTTCATTTCAATTGCAACTGTTAAACTCTTTTTTTTCCTTTTTGCCAAGTTATGATGCTTATACTATTGCACAATTGTACTTAACAAAATACTTGTTAAAATTAATAGAAATAGTTAACTCCTCAACTTACTTTTTTCTCACACATGTCGAGCACATGTAAGATGAAACTCAGTTATTGTAGCCTTTGTGTTTGTAATCATTGACTTGTCTTATTGTTGGCATGTAGCTAAAATGATGTCATTTTCTAAAATGTAACTTTCCTTTTTTTATTACACCTTAGGAACATTTTTCTATTTGTAGTACCTTATAAATAGACAAACCTATGCAAGAAAAAGAATTAACTTTATATCAGTTGGCCTTGTTTGACTGATCAAAGTATTTATGGAGACTTTTTTCATACTGCTATTTGCAATCTACTTGAATTTAAGAACAGTGACAATGCTTCATTTTCAACATTCAAAGACTATAATTTTCCTGTTTCTCAATTTGTGTTGATAGTCAAATAATAGTCATTGGATTTTGAAGATGAAGCATTGTCACTGTTTATAAATTAAAGTATAAATTGTTGCACAGGTCACAGACAAAAACAAATCTTAGAAATCCAAAGACTATAATTTCATTAACATCGATTATGAAACAGAAAAATTTCATTAGAAAAAAAAAAAAAAGAAGATTGCTGAACTTATATAATATCAGTTCTCTTCTATGGCAGTGAATGCAGGACCATGAAAATGTGGTTCTACAGCAGGATGCTGAGAATACTATGGACGGAGCATGTAAGCAACACAAAAATTTTAAGGAAAATGAAAACAAACAGGATGCTTATACTTAGAATTGGAAAGAGACAATTTAAATTTCTAAGACATATAATGAGAAAAGAGGCCTTGGAGAATTTTACACTCACAGGACATACTGGAGTCAAAAGAGACAGAGGAGAACAGCGAGTAGCCTACCTGTAGTGATATATTAATGACTGCCTAATTAGCATAGCTAAGGCATAAACTGGACACATGCACAAGCCATAGGGGTAGAGTAGCTCTCAGTATACAGGATAAACAACTACTTCTGGTCTGATAAAATACAAAGGAAATCCCACTTCATAACAGTAATGATTTTGTGTACATAAATGTCAGATCAGGGACTGGGAAAGATATTTAAAAAAAAAAAAAACATTCTAAGAGCTGCAAAGGATAGAAAGTTGTGGAGAGTCATGATCACCGATTTCCTGAATAGACATAGAAATGTTAAGAAAACGGGTTTATCATTGTCACATCCACCAATATGACTATTGCTGAATTAGCTCCCTTGCTTAAAAAGAAATTAAAATATATACCTTTCTTGCTAATTCACTCTCAGGTTAACTCCTCCTAATTTTCGAAACCACTACTAGGAGATGCTTTCCAGGCTTTAAATACTCAGCAATATCTTTTCTTGCCCTCATGTAAATGTCTTGCGGAAGATTGCATTCCCTTTTTGGGAAATGCATGAACAATACATACATACATACATACACACACACGTACATATGTACATTTACTCACTTCACATACTTTGAACCAAAAAGTTTCCACATTCATTTGTTACACATATTGTCTTTGTCACTTGTAAACCTTTGTTATTAATACATTATCATTTGTTTGTATATATATATATATTGGTTTCTTGTTGTTTTTTTACATTTCTTTACATGGACTCACATTCCTAGTCTGCCATGTTTGTTGTGGGAATTTCAGGAGACACATATGTTTATCTCTCAATGCATACACCAGCCCACAATAATAATCACAATGATTTTATTTTTACCCTATCCCAGAAAGAACAATTACATCATTGTTTGTCAACCAATGAGTTTGTGATTTCTAGAAAATGTTTGTGTCAAAATCGAATTTATTTTATTTTGCCAATCTTTTTTCTTAACGTTGAAAGAGAAAATATCATTTTTTTTGCAAGGGAAACTTTTTACTTGCTTTGCCATTCTTTCCTCTGATCTTGTGACATTGCCTTATGAGTGGGTTTGAAATTGGTTATTGATTAAAAAAAAAAATGAGTGAAAAGTTGTTAAACAAATGAACAATCTGACAGAAAATGGCACAGAAAATTTTATTTAGAAAATTGAAGTTATCAGAGTCTAGTCTGAAAGTCTCCAACATAAAAAGACAAAATCCAAGAATTGGTAAATGCAAAAGCATTCCCAACTTACAATACATGTGCATATGGATACTCCATTATCTTTTGACTTCAGATCTCATTTATACTAGAGTACCATGAATTGACAAGCCTATAACAGAGAAGCATGAATGAATTTGACATTAATTTTATCATTATAATTAATAAAGTGATTAGGAAGAAATCTATGTAAATGATTTAAGAAAATAATATTTGCCAAGTAAAAGGTTTTTCAGTTATGACAAGCATAAAGTGAAAAAAAAAATGACTTGGTTGATTAAACATTTTGCAAGATTTGAGATCAGTGAGAAAATAACTCATATCTTCCTAACATCAATTTAAACTGAGGCTTTCTTTTTTCTTCTATATATCTAAAGTATAATTATAAACTATAATTTTTGAAGGTTAAAATTTCACTGAAATATATTTAAAAAAACTCCTAGTTTTAATCTTCAATATGAACCATAAGCAAAATTGTCACTAAATACATTAAAAATAGAATGTTTCAATTTAAATTCCTATCAGGTGGTAATGGGTTGAAAATATTACCTCATTAGTTCAAACCCATGTAACTTATTAATTATAACCAGGGCTAGTGCAATGGTTTTATGCTCTACCCCCACTCTATGATACACCCCCACCACTCTAGTATATCTCAATTTTCATAAGGTAGTTTTCATATGAAATAAAGAATTTATTGTAACCTAGTTATGCACAATAATGTATTTCATGTAATATAGGTGAACAATTCAGCTAGAAAAATTGAAAATAAATAAAAATGTATCTAAAAAACAAATTAGAGATATCTCATAGATCATTCTATCTTAAATAAATCAGCAAGTTTTCACAGCAATTTTTAATATCTTCTTGAGATCTTTTTAAAAAGTGGAATAATTTTAACACATTCAATAATAAAGAAAAACAATAGTGAATTTTATACAGTGTTTTATTTTGAAATTTAGCAAAACAATTTCACAGATTTGGATGAAAAAAAAGAAAAAGACTTCAGAATGACATCAAAATTTGCAAAAAATTTTCATCCTTTTATAGTCAGTTGTGCTTAGTTCAATTTTTAACATATATAAATGTAGTTAGAAAAAAAGGCAAATGTTGATAAGATAGCAAGGGTCACAAAGCACTACCTGAGGCCCCCAATTGGGCTTGCCCTCCTTCCCAGTTGGGGGTGGTCCATGCTGGTCCTGATAGTAGTATTAATGAAAATATTGTACTGTCACATTCTTCATACTATGTAATTCTTTTTTATGTAATTCATTTTAGAATTATAATAAAATAAGGAAGATAAGTAAATTTCTAATTTAAGAGATGTTAGAAAAAGAAACTAAAACATACCCTAAAAATCATCAGCCTTATAAAATACAAAAAATACAGCCTATAGGCTGCAAATGACTGAGTAAGCCAAATCTAGTAAAAAAACAATATCAACAAAGGTATGCTAATTTAAATAACATTGTTGTTTTGCCGTTTACTTTTTAATGTTGACAATCTAAATTTCTACCCCTTTTCTTATTTCTATTTTGTCTTTTACTAATACAGAATATTCTTCTGGCATTTCTCACAAATTTGTGAAAAACATTAACAAGCTGAACGTAAAATTTACTTTCGATCTTGTTTTTTATTTTGTCCATCAAGAAAAGTTTATTAGAAAGCCGTCATAAAAGAAAGGAGCATAACCTTAGAAAACCTTTTTTTTTTTTGGTTGGGGTGGGATTCTCATCATCAAAAATAGTATGACGTTTTCATTAAACAGTCAGTAGGATGATTTATATTTTGTAATCAAGATGATTAATAAAGTCATGTTTAAGAATTTAATTAACACTTTGGAAATCTTTTCTCACTTCTCCTGTCCACTTTTATTAAATTCAATTTAATTTGATTTAATTACTTTAAATTGAATTCAGTCAGGAGCAAATTTCATTGATTTCAACATTGATGATTACAAATTATTTTTTTTTTTTTAAATAAATACAGTCTTTCAGCAATTATAAGATGGAGAAGGCATAATCTCAGCACAGATGCTAAAATGCCTTGAACCAAACAGTAAAAATATCTGCTGTACATGGGAACCATACTAAACCTCAGTTAAATTCCTACATTTTGGCTAAAAGCCTTTCATGCTTCAGATCAGATGACTAGAATCTCTGTTATACAGGGAAGCCATATTGTACCTCCTATGGATTTTTCTAATTTCTGAAAATTGTCCTTATCATTTCCTTCATTTAAATATATAAACTGAATTGATTCAATACTTATGTAAATTAGAATACAACTCAGACCAATTTTAACAAATTCATCCCTTCTTGAAAAACTAATACTTATCCTCTGGTACAGTGGTTCCCAAATGTTTTTTCTCTGGGATGGATTTTGGGAATGAGAATTTGCTTGAACCTCACCAAAGGGAAGTCCTAGTGAAAAAATGCAAACAGCCCTACAGCAAAGAAAGTAGAGAGAGAGAGCGAGGTTAAAGGGAGATAACTGTGCGTTCAAAGACAGAACATTATCACTGATAACTCTCTCCTCGAATTTGTGTACACTAGTTACTATATTCTTAATACTTGATATAATGCAAAAATATCACAATGATAAAATTGGTCAAATAATTATTTCTAACTATTTATACTGGGACTTATGCATGCAATTACAAGTACTCCATCATCATTTTCATAAATTTTGAAATCCTATTTATTTTTGGCATATGAATTTTTTTTAAATATTTCTAAATTTTTGATTGTCTTTCAATCATTCTGATTCACCTGCAAAACTCTTCTTGACACATTGTTTGGGAACCACTGCTCTAGTACATCCTTTCTGTATTTTTTATAGTAAGGTTCACCCTATACATAGCCCAGGGGACACTCAGAGAGTTATGTTAAAAGGCAGCTTATACAGATAGGTGGGGAAGATAACAGTTAACTCTAGACTTGAACATGTTAAGATTGTACTGATCGGGGAAATATCCTCTTGGGAGTTTGTTCCATAGAGCAGTGATTTTTTTGAATGGAACTTACTTCTCACCAAAGGAGTAGAGAGGAGGAATGTGGATGGTTTGCTTAAATGTGCATGGCAGGTCTTAGCCTTGAAGTTAAACCAGGTAGAACCAAGGAATGTAGTTTGTCTGAGGACTTTCCATGGAATTAGTGAAAGAGCAGTGAGAGAGAGGTTAGAGGGTGATATTTCATTCAGTTTTATCCTTGTAATATTTGAATATATTTAGAGTAAAAAAAAATTAAATCATCAACGAAATAAATTAACCCATTAAAACTCATCATCTAATTTTTGGGATGTGGATTGCAAGTAGCAACCGGTATTTAATCCTAGATTATCTTTATAAACTTATAATTAATACCAGATTTTTATTTTTATAATGAATCCCAGATTCTATGCGTCCTGTGTATGATGATAAACTACATCTGGCAGCAAGGCATCTGGTTTTCCATGGAAAATGTTCTGATGAGCTACATTCCCTAATTCCACCAGCTCAAACCTTTATAACTATGCCATGTACATAGGGACAAACTGTCCTCTTCCTCTTTGTATTCCATTAGTAAGAAGAAACTTCCATTTCAATAGCTTTTTCCCAAGAGCTGCTGCTTTGGAGAACAGACTCCTGAGAGGATGCTTCCTCAACTGCAACAATCTTAACATATTTGTTTAGTGTCAACCATTTTTTTTACATTACTTCATAATCTACAATTCTTATGTCAATGAACTAACCCTATTGTAGAGTAAATGAGTTTGTGTTCCTCTGATGTTGCTCATACATCACCAAATACTTCTTTGTCAATCTGCCATTCTTGACTTCCCACACATATCGTCAGTATAGAATTCATTCCCTTCTTACTGCTTCAGCCCTCATTTATCATACCAACACGATGGTTGACTAACCAATTAGCAGTCTTTGCTGTGTCTTCAGTTACCCAGTCAAATGGCATCCTCCAGTTCAACCAATCAGTACACAACTTGCTATTGGTTGAACCACACTAAGTTGTACAAAAGTCACTGTTACAGAATATACACTTTTGGAATAATCTAAAGTGGGGAGGGGAGAATCATGCCACTTTCAAGGAACAGAATACTGCTGCTACATATCATGTATTGAGGTAAGGAACTTATTTTCCTTTCCACTAGATGCAAACCACTCTGACATGCTTGCTTCTATGTTCACCACATTAATAAATAACCCTATTTAATAACCCTCCACCTTCAGTGGCTCTTGAGCCTTCTATTTGACAAACAATAGCATCAAAAATGGAAATTAATGTTTAAAGCATTTCATTTCATTATTTGCTAGCATAGTATTTATAAAAGATGATGAGATTATTGATATACGGATCAGCAGTTCTGTCTAGGATGAGATTATCTGTGTATTTTGCCTCAGAACAAAGTGTTGTTTCTCAGCACTTCTACCTAGGATCAGTGTCATATCTGAGTCTTATAGGAAAAGTGTTATATGCACAATATGTGCATAAGCAAATGAATATGTACATAAGCAAATGAATAACTAGATAGAAAATTTTGTTGTGATTTTTTTCTAAACAATAACACTGAGAAGCTTTTTATTGTTTTTTAGAGAAATAATAAAAACAGTAAAATGAAATAATGTAAATAATAGAATGGAAACGTAAACGTTACTAAAACCATATAATAGACATGTATTTGCATTTGAGGCACATGTGCATTGTATGGTAGTGAATGTACAAATATACATATATATCAAAAATGTATTCACACTTTGTTAAATCAACTCCGGCTATTATCTGAAAAATAAATTCACACTTTCACCATAAAAAAAGAATTTATTTTATAATATAAAACACAATGTGACTTTATATATTTATTGGTTATATATCCTGATCTTCTCTTTTTAGTCAAGAGATATTCCATTGTTACGGTAATAAGAGGCATTACTTTATGTCAGTGAATGTAACTTTACATATTTATTGACTCCACATCTTGATCTTCCCTTACTTATGATATATTCCATTGTTGTGGTAACATAAGTCATTACCTTATGTCAGTATGTGAATGTGAGTTTATATATTTATTGGTCATACATCCTGATCTTCTCTTTTTAGTTATACAATATTTCTGTTAAGATACAAGTTACTTGCTGCCAATAACTGAGTATGCTATTTGTTATTATAACAACAGAATATTGCATTAGTAAAGAGAATAGGCTGATAAAAGATTGCTTTTTATCTATTTATTTATTTATTTTTGTATCAACTCTTTTTGGATATTTGTACTTTTAATGATATAAAATGCCAATTTTTTTCTTCCATGTCACAATAGATTTAATTGGATGGTTAAAAGTTTAGTTGCTTCTTATATTTAATAATTGTCGTAGCATACCTACGGACAATAATGGGTATGTCCCTATTCACATATCAATCGGTGATAATTGTTGTAGCATACCCACGGACAATAACGGGTATGTCCCTATTCACATAAATACAGTAGTAAATTCTGTATGTTGGTCTGCAGTTGGAGATTCATTGTGGAATTCACTTGACTCACTTCTAGCAGTTGACTACTTTTCTACACGCTGCTGACAAAACTTATATGTGTTGTTCATGTTCTAAGTATTATCGTTCATTACCAACCTTAATATGATTATTCTATTCAGTAGCCTTCCCTAGGTTACAACAATAATAGAATTAATTGCACAAATAAAAACCATAGATTACACATGAAGAAAATGTGACCAGTGAAACTAAAAAATTTCCATTTGATTTTGATGATATCTTTCTTTGGATATTTTTACTTTTAATGATTTAAAAAGTAGAATTCTTTCTTACATACAACAATAGAATTAATTGTAAAGATCGAATCACAGATTACTTATGCAGAATGAATAAACACTATAACAAAATTACTGAAATATTGCCAATATTTTTATGGTAAGTTTAAATTATTTACATTATTTAGATTATTCAGACTGTTATTCTCATCGTCATTGCCATATTCATAACATTTCGGCTGTTGTACATTAGTGTGATTGTAATTTCGAAGTGAACTCTTTATTTTGTCCACTGGGGTAGCTTTTTCTAGCTCCACGTGCCATGCCTCTTCCAGATGTCTCAATTATTTCCCTTTAACTCAACTCTCCAAGTTTGGGTTCACCAATGCTGTGGCCTGGTATTGAACTCACAACTCTTTGGGTCTAGTCACTGGATCTAACCAACGTCTTTATCCCCTGGGCCATGTGTCCTTGAGGATAACAGTCCAAATAATGTAAGTAATCATAATACCTCATCTCAGGGATATAGACAAGTTTAAATTAGTATCATAATATTGCTTAGAAAGAAAAACATTAGAAGTTTGGTTTAAACCCTGTTTTCCTTAAAGTACTCAAAATATTTTCTTTGCATACCAAGACAAATCTCATATTATGTGAAAATTTAGTTATATAAAGCACTTTCATCACCATTTACATATTGTAATTTTATATGTGCATTGGGTTTTATGGTATCATCTTTGTCGTAAAGTTGTTCCCATAAGAAGAAATCAAGTGATATTTCTATTAAATGCAGTGAATTGACTTTTATCTAATCTTGGAAATGTTTCATTAATATAAGGTCAGATATCACTGTGTTCAGTAAGATAGCTCACTCTCACATGAAAAAAAGAAAACTCCTTGGAACCTATCAGTGTGGAAAGAGCTCATTACACAAATAGTCTTTCAGATGAGTTTGCTAAACTTTGGGATATGATAGGCACCCAAAGTTATCATCAAAATGGAAAGATGCTCTGTCTTCTTTCCATCCAAAAAAAAGAAAGAGTCTTTGTGAAATATACAAAAGCTTTGTTTAAGTAAAAATTTGAATTCATTTTTAATGGTCCACTCTTTGACACAGCCAGGAAAGCCAGAAAGATTCTACTTTGGGTTGGTAGTAAAGAGCCAGAAATTTACAACAGAGCCACTTTAAACAATAATGGGGATAAGGATCAGCCCTGTCTTTGAAAAGCTTGAGGCCTATACTAAGCTCTGGAGTAACCACACCTTTGCCAAATTTCAACTCAGATATCTGAAAGAGAGTAACCTGCCATTGAAGATGACAAATTTCTCTATAAGGTAAAACTACTGATGATGGAAGAAATATTGAGGAACATATTAGTGTTTGGTATAGAATCTGACCAAGTCTGCTGAGATGCCCCAACTTTCAAGTGTATCTTTTATCATGCCAAAATACAGTTGGCAGCCTCAAGATAACATCAATGAACAAAATATCCATGTTGTAAGAATATAAACAAACCAATTGTTACATTTTAAAACCTCTTAACAGATTCCAGCCTATGACAAGAAAAACGGATGCAACTGGCAGTCAAGTTCCTAGAGATTAAAGAGCAGCTTTCAGGAATGATTGATTGATTTGTTTTTTTTATGGCTTATCAACCATTTTCAGGTTATTTAAAGCCAGAAAATATTTTCAGAATGTAAGAATTGTTTGGAGATAATAATGATTTACTGATACAAATTCTACTAATTAATCCATAACTAAGAGAAGAGGGGGAGAAGTGGTGGAATAATACCCTTTTCAAGGGTATTTGCATGTAAGTGAATATAATGAACTGGACTGGAATTGGAACTTAGCTCTCTAATTTCAAGGTGTTATCCACTGCACCACCCACACATCAAAGAAGAAATCAGTAACCAGCCATATTCGTGCCATGTAGATACAGTGGGAGTCTGCACAAAGCAAAAAGAAAAACAACAGCTATTTGATGACGTCCAAGACAAAAAAAGTCAACTTTGACTCCAAAATCTTTTCAGCAACTGAAAAGACAGAACACAAATATAACTGCTTTGGCACAATCAATTCATGCAGTGCTGTACATTCTATATTCAGATAAACTATTTAGAGAAGTTGCACTAAATGATTGTAATATCATAAAACTTAGAATAAACACAGGAGCAGGCTCTCTTTTTATCAGACCAACTATAACTTCCTGTTATTCCTGCTTGATTTAAAGCTGTCAACCCACACAATCCTGAAATGGTCAGTAATCAAATGATAATATTAGTGCTGCTCACCTTAAAGTGTTACATAGAAGTAGATCCATAAAAGCAAAATTTGTTCTTTTGAATGTCCCACCAAGTCATCTCTCTATTCTTTGATTTAGTCAAACACAGGAATGAGGAATTATCTTTGTCAATTTGGATTAAATAAGAAAGTGGAAAAAAATCATAAATTCCAACACTGACCAGAATTAAGACTTTGGGAAAATAAATAATTGCTTTGATAGAAAAGGATGTTTCCTGGAAGAGCAAGCTGTCTTAATCAAATTATTGAAAATCCAAAACCAGTGATCCATCCACCATCATCTGTTCCAGTGCCTATTTTATTAGTCTTCAAAGCAGACTTATAAATAATGGTAAAAACAACATCATAGAGAAAGTCACAGGAGCAATAAACTGGGTAGCCTCCATTATCTCCAGGAGAACAACATCCCAAAATGGAATATTCAAAAATAGAATTTTCTTTCATCCAAAGTACTTAATAAGAACATTAAAACAGCATGTGGGACAACAAAAACAATAGATGAGTTGTTAATGTATGGGAAAAAGTGCTTTACCACTGTCAACATCAAGAAGAGATATTGGCATGAGTTAACTGGATCATATATCAAGCCTGCTCTGTACAATCCACATACCATTTTGTGATTACAGAGTTAAGTCCCTTGGATTGGCAATATCCCAGGACATCTTTCAGTACATGCTTTATGCAATCATCTTCTAAATGCATTGGATACAATGTCATCATCTAGTGAAGAAGAACATGACACAATCTTCATTGATGGAAACTACAAGAAAAAACAATGTTAGATTTAACTCTAAGAATCTACAGTTCAAGAAAAATAAGCTTTATTTTTATGTTCATGCTAGAAGGGCCAATCACTGGCAAAAGACTGCAACCAAGACAAGGGGATATTGAGACACCAATATTGAATGTCCCACCAGGTCATCTCTCTCTTCTTTGATTTGACCAAACACAGGAATGAGGAATTATCTTTGTCAACATAGATAAAATAAAATAAAAAAGTAAAAGAAGAGAAAATCCCAAGTTCCAGCACTGACCACAATTGATACTTTGAGAAAATGCAAAAATTGCTTTGACAGATGTGGCTGTTTGCTAGCAGAGCAAGATGTCATAATATCTCACTTGAACTCTTCCAACATCAGCAAAAATGGACAATACATATAATTATAAGGGTGACTGCAAGAAAGAACAATGTCAGATTCAACTCTTAGAATGTACAGTTCAAGAACAATAAGATTTATTTTATGATCATGCTAGCACAGAATATGGACTATCACCAGCAAAACATAAGTTGCAAGCAAGACAAGGGGATATTGAGTCACCAAACTGTACCAAAAAAAAAACAAACAAACTTGACAGCCTTCTAGGCATAATTGCTTACCTCCATGGGTTCTCTGTTCAGATATCAGTGTTAACTGAAACATTAAAGGAGCTAACCAAAAATAAAACGCCCTTCAGATTGCAGAGCCTTCATCAAGAATTTCTAAAGGAAATAAAGACAGAATTGGGAAAATCCAATATCAAACTCATTATATAGTATGATCTAGATTAGTCATGCATAAACTGTGGCTCATGGGCCACATGTGTCTCATTTCGGTCTTTCATAAGGAAAATAATGTTTCTTAAAATTTATATCTGTTTCATTTTCACTTATTCACTCACATACTTTCTCATACATAAACAATGATTAAGTACAATGTTTCTCAAATTCTGCAAACTTTTAATGAAAGCAACATTTTCATCTTTTTTAAACTATTGGTGGTTTTCACTAAGGAAGATCGTATGTGTAAACATCTTTTGCTTTTGAAACTCGAAACATTCATAATAATTTTTCTCTAAAGAAGAAATATATTATTATTAAAGGAATATATTAGAAATAAATCACACACAGCAGCCTGTGTAAATCACACTGTTATCAGTGATAATATTTTACCAAGACTTCATTATAGAAAAATCTTTTCTCCAAAGAAAAAAAATCAACTTTCCTCCTATTTCTAAGAAATTTGCTTACACATATGGTCTTATGTAAGGAAAATAGCTGAGGTACCAATTACAACAAATTACCTTGAATCTTTTTAGTAGAGCAGTTTTCATTGTGATGAACCATAGATCATGCAGCCTACTGCTCGAAAAATTTGGCCAAGTCTGATCAAGGTCCAAGCACAAGAGTAATCCCTCTGAATAATGCCAGCCCCAAAGACAAGAGCATGAATAAGACAAATTAATTAGCAAGAGAATCAAAAGACAACTAGAATGTCTTCAAGGTGTCTCACTCCAACAGAATCCGGAATTCCTTACAGTTATGTTTGGCCTGGAAACATTTGACTCTTAATTCCATGTGGGAGATGTAATAGTAAGAAGTGACCATTTTCTACTGAGAGAAATTTTAGAGAAAAATCTTCCGGAAACTCCTTTTTATGCAGTAATGACTCTTTTTGAGATGTCTAAAGTTTGATATACAACTTAGGTACGAGCTATGGAATACAAAACTAGTTAAAAATGCCATTTCAAGTTTGAAAGGAGACAAAGCAAAAATATTTGTAATTTATGTCCATTTGATGACAAAGAGTTTTCATCAACATTGAAAACATCAAAGAATTTATCCAGCAGCCTTATGAAAGAGACAATCTGCTAACAGAATGCAGAAACAAATATCTTCAGTTGGAAATACTGGACATTCATGTGTGACCTCGAACTTAAAAATAGGTTAGTTTGCAAGGGAGACAGAATTATGGTCCCCAGAACACCAAGGGGCTCATTTCTCAATATCATCCAAACAGACCACTAAACAAAGTGCATCCTATAGGCTAGAGGATGAGTGTTTTAGCCTAGAATAATCAGTAGCATCAAAAACATGATAAAATATGGTACTATCTGCAACAAGCATCAACCAACTCAAACCAATCTACCACTAATACAGCCAGATCTTCTAAAAAAAAAAAACCCTAAGGAGATATGCTGTTCCGAGGCAACATATATCTGTTCATAGTGGGCTATTACTCAAAATATCCAATCATCAGACTGCCTCCAGATCTGCTCCTACATCCCAAGTGCCCTTGTAGAATATGGTCAGTCATCCACCATTGTAGCTGATTGTCGTTCACTGTCCAACATTACTGATGTAATGAATATGCATACACCTGGCCTTCCCCTCACAGTAATATGATTGGCTGGTGTCAGCCATAAATACAGACTGATGTGGAGGTACATGGACTACGCCTATTGTCTTCGCCTATTGCCTACCACTACGATGAGGACCAGTCCATTAAAGCTGTTAGTAGAGGATCAAATCAGGCTAAAACACCAGTTATTGTTTGATCACTGAAGTTAAACAGGGGACTACTTAGGAATACCAGGTACTGTCAACAAAACCTGGGTACAAAACCTGATGAGCTAGAAACTTCATCCTATATAACCTTATTTGCTATAGAAACCACAGCCAGAAGGCTTAGTGTTATTGAGAGCTGTGGCTGCATAATTCTCAGTGTAGTCTACAGGACTAAAGTAGGAGGAGAGGTAAGACCAAGAAAAAGAAGAAATGCCTTTATACAGCAGTGTAGGTGTACAAGATAATGGTATTAGACAACAACAACATGCTGTTACCATATAAGCTTTTTCTGCAGGAGGAAGCCAATGTCAAGTTTGCCAATTGCCAAGAAAGCCCTACAATCACAGAATCCTGAGAAAGTGATACATCTTGAAGCTAATAAAACCAAAGAGAAGCAACTCTACAACAGACATTCTGGTCCTGAGAAAAACATCCTGAATAACACAGAACTTCTATATGTAAGAAACATACTCCAAAATGTATAACAACCTGAAATAAACCTCAATAGATCTAAACCCATTGGAAAACATAATATCAGGAGGAAGGTTTATCAAGGAAAAATTAAAGCCAAAACCCACTAAGATACCAGATAATGCAGATACAAAAGAAGTCCGACCCAGATATGAAGCTTGATCTAATTTCTGCAACTACTTCACAAAGAGGAGAATCTACCTGAATATTGTCACCTTCACCAAGTAAGGGTCTTGCTACCACCAAAAGATCACCAACTACTAATAAACAATTTTTTAACCCCAACAATTCAGAAAAGACTTTGGCTGCAGAGCCAAACTATCATTTAAGTGGAATGACCAAACTGCTTGTTAAGTTCAAAGGCCAAATGTAAGAACCATTCCTGAATAATTAAATAATAAAGTTCAGCAGAAAATATCTTTTAAAATGAGTTGTGTGTATCACGGAACTGTTTTTTAAAAAAAAAAAAAGGATAAATCTCAAGGAAATAAAAAAAATCTTTTTCTTTTGTGCTTCTATAAAAATATTGAAAAAACTCAAGTTCTTTGTAAACATGTTTGTCTGCTATGGCAGAGAAATCTGAAAGAGCATTTGAATAGCAAAAGATGCTTTCCAAAAACTAAACATGGTATAAAGAAACTGGAAAATGTCATAAGAAAGAAAATATTGCCAAACTTCCAGGGACCTTCAGCATCCAACTGTCGAGACAAAAACACATTTGGCATCTCTACCACTGAAATAATTTTATTATGCATTTATGACTCATTACCTTATTAATGACAATTAAATAAAATAAAAAAAATAAACTTCACTTAAGACAGATTTTAAATAAAATCACACGATAACTTCTCCTATTTTCACAGCTAGACTTATTGCCGACAAAAGGGTTTCACTGACTTAATTTAACAACTGTTTTGATATTTCATTTTGATATTTTGATATTTCATTTTGATATTTTGATATTTCATTTTGATATGTCATTCTGTTTCATTCAAAGATGCAGAAATAATCTTGTAAGCATCTAGAATATAATTTAACATGTGAAGCTAATTATTTGCTGAATCCATGGATTAAAGAACAGATTGATGAAATCCACCTTAAATCTGCAAATAAATTTTATTTTAAAAAGATGATTATCGAGATTTTTTAAAGAAAGTGTCACATGACATTCAACCATTTAAATACTTCAGCAGAGATATTTAAAAAAAAAAAAAAAAAAAAAAGCTGAAATTAATGATTGCTTGTGTATGCACAAATAGCATATAACACCAGGCAATTCCATTATATCCTAAGGAAGGACATAATTATTAATTAACAGGCATGATAAGTGAGAGAAAAATTTAATACCCTAGAGTGGGGAGTTAACTGCCCTTCCCTCCTTCCATACTCTTTTGTTTTAACTTTTTTGCATGAATTCAGGATCTAAAAGGATCTTCATCTTCATGATTTTTTCTCAGAATTAAAACTGAATCTTGGCAAAAATGTTAGTAAAAAAAAAAAAGAGATTTTATTTTTTTTTTTATTCTTCTTTATGTGCCATGTCCCCTCAGGATCTAGACAATCATGGCCCTCCACAATTTCCTGTTCTTTATAGCTCTTAATAAATTTTGTCTTTTTATTATTTCTCTTAAACTCTGTTCCATCATACATTTACTCAAGCTCATTTTTCTTCTCTACACGCCATGTTCCTTCTGGATGTAGACAATCATGGCTCTCCACAATTTCCTGTCCTTTGTAGCTCTTAATAAATTTTGTCTTTTTGTAATTTCTCCTAAACCCTGTTCTGCTATACATTTATTAAAGCTCATTATGTATTCTTCTGTTCCTCAGTCCCCAATCTGTCCTGTGAGTATCAGATTTTCCAAGCCCTCTTTCCTCAATACGTGCCCCAGAAATTTCAGTTGTTTCTTCCTGATGTTAAGTATAAGTTTCCTTTTTGTTTCCATTTTCTCTAAAACCTCATCGTTGCCCACATGTTTGGTTCACAATATCTCCAGAATCCTTCTGTAGAACCATATTTCTGTTGCTTCAAGTCTCTTCTTCATTTTTGAGGAGACTGCCCAGCATTCACTGCCATATCATGTGACAGTTCGGTACTCTTTTTTTTTTTTCTTTTTGTTTCTAACAAAAATTTTCTTGATATTCTGACAGAAAATTTTTGTTAGAAACAAAAAGAAAAAAAAACACTTTGAAGTAGTGTGGAATGTCAACTTCTTGATTATGTCACTCTTTTCATTTCAAGTTACATATTTATATCCATTTTAGGTGTTACTGCTGTTGAAAATCCTCAATTGATTTGACAGAATAACTTCCTTATAAATGACAGGAACCAGTGCTTTAATCTCATCTTAGCAACATCTGTATCAAAGTCATTCCAATTTTTTTTCTTGTCCATAGCTGTAGCATTTAAAAAAAATCAAAATTAAGTACTATAAGACAGCTCTGGTACTTATATGGCTCTGACTCAAATAATTGCAATTATTATGAGACAATAGCTGTCATTCTTGTCACCTGTTGTCGATCTTAATGCTTTTTAACTCAGAATTATACATATAAATAAACATTGAGGATATATAATAAAGACAGAAGTGTGAATATTCCAACTAAAGCAGGTACTAGTAATCTGGTGTAACTTGTGCAGATAAATGTTCTATGCAATGATTGGTCTTGGGAAATAGCAAAGACATAGACATAATAAATGACAAGTGTCACATGGGAATTAAATACTTAGAAATGAGGAATAGCTGAAAGTACAATGGAAGTGAAAAGCAGGATGAACTGCTAGCTACCTTTAATGGGGATGCTTGTCCACCATCGATGAAAAAGACAACACTTGGTGTGTTGCATAGGTAGAAGAGGATGGCTGGGGCAAACCCAATAACATCCACTTGGAAAAAAAATATGATCGCAGCAGTAGGCTCAGTGTCTAGAATTTGTCTATACAAATGATTCATGTTATGCATAGTGTGATTACTGATGTTTCTGGGCTCAGTATAAACAGAGGGATTTTCTGGTTAGGAAGTGTGTTGTCAGTGGTATATCAAGCCACTGAGTTTGATATACACTGCTGGTTGACCTCTCTGCTTCCAAGCAGAGATGAACCCAGATGAGACTATGCTAAAGGGCAGATTATCATCTGGTGAGGTAGACAAACCTGACCTCATTTATATGGGGTCTACTATGAATTTTTGCCTGAGCCTAAAGGCTCAGAACAATCTATGTTAAAAATTCAGCCTTGTTCCACATACCACCTTGTGAGGAGTACTTGGGTAAATATCAAGTCACCAGTGGTATTGCTATTGTATAGAACATAATGATCCTGATTTCTTCTTTGTTCATCATTGCTTTCTATGTCCCAGTTACAGTCATTTCTATCGTGGATGTGTCTCTGTTTTATTTTGTTGTAATGGAATGTCCAACACTCCCTATCATCTATGTGGACTTGACTATATCAGTAGATATACATAATAAGCACAAAATATACCTGGTGGACTTGCTAACCGATTCCCTGTCTTTCAGTAGTGTATTCTCTTTTACAATAAACGTCTCTTTCATCTACACCCATTTTGCTGTTCCTTTCACTCAAGTACCACCTTTGTCTATTTGTAACCTTCTTTAAGGATACGACATATTTGCATTGTTTTGTTTGTCTCTGGTGCTGCTGTTCATTCTGTCCCTCCTCATTTGTGTTCCGGCAACAGAAAAATAAATTCAAAATATAATTTAGTGATTCACCATGTCTGCTGTAATACCAACTTGGATGTACTTTGAATCCTCAAAGAAGAAGTAAGCATTCGGGGGAACTGGGAGTGTTATAATTTGAACAAGGTAGCAGGATAATTTAACCCTTTGGAATTTGATTGCAACATGTCCTCAAAATTTTATACATGCACTTGATCTTTTTGCTTATATATTTATATTTTTAGATTTAAACATTTAGCTGCAAAGTAAAGTCCAGCAGCTTCTATGGCCAGACTGAATGACCACTATTTGGCTGTTCCTGTCATAGCTTACTGCCAGTAAATGGTGCTGCTATGCAACAAAGAATAAACAGATGACATTAAATATACTCTATTTACTGGTGCAAAATTAACGTATAGGTGGCAGTACCTGTTTGCACATCTATCTGAAAAAAGACACTAAGGAAGAAAAGGTTAAGAACTGCTGATATAAATGCATTGTGAAATGGTGTTACTATATTTCATTCAGGCATCTCAATTATTCCTTTCTGTCAAAAATTTCTTTCATCTATAAGGGTCGCTAGAAGCCAGTTCAGTAGAGTAAGTGTTGCGAAACACTGCCTCTCGTGACCCAAATCCAAACAGGGATCAGTTAACTATGTGAGAAGAAGAGAGCTTGCAGAACAACGCTGTTCTCATAAGTCCCTTTCATAAAGGAAAACTAGTTTACAATTATTCTTTTTCTTCTATGAGCTGTGTCACTTCAGGGCATAGACAATAACAGCTCCACAATGTCCTATACTTTATAACTCTTAGTAATATTTGTCCGTTTACTATGCTTCTCAATTACTATTCTGCCATACATTTACACAAGCTCATTAGGTAGGTTACTCACTGTTTCTCTCAATATATCCTCTGAGTGACAAATTTTCCAAGCCTTCTTTTCTCATTATGTTCAAAAGATTTCAACTGTCACTTTGATTCCAAATATAAGCATCTTTTTTGTTTCCATTTTCCATAATGTTCTTATGTTCAGTCTATACTATTCTCAGCTTACTTCTTTAGAACCACATCTCTGTTGCATCAAGTCATGTTTTCATCTGTATGAGAAAATTGTCCACATAGGAAGATTGACATTTCATAGCACTTTTTTCTTCATTTCTAATGAAATTTTCATGTTTCTTAATACTTTGCTTAGCTTTTACTATTCCATTACACCTTTGGTTTTTGGTGTCAATTTTTCATCCACTGCTAAAGATAGCTGGTTGATTCCCTACCTTCATAGAAAACTTGGACTTCCTGAAGACCTGACCTGTTGATGGCAATTATGCAGCCAAACAAGTCAAAAGTGAGGCCCATAATAGATTACTGGAAGCTTAACCAATATGTTGAGATATTTATGGCTGATGCTGATGTTTATGTCTGCAAACTGCTGGGGATAATCAACACTTGTAGCAATCTGGGTATGGATATATGCCATTATGGTGGTCAGCATGTCCTCATGCTTACAGATTGCAGACCCACAAAATTCACAGTCTGGTAACCATTCCAGCAGCAGAACTCCTTGATTGTCATCAACCAATTAGAGTCAGTGTTTTATGAATGAAGACTACCAGAGAAAATCCTTACTGACAATGATACTGCTTTCTGCAACAGATAGTTTGTGTACTTCCTGGATGAATGGGAGATCCAGCTTTGGCTGCAATGTGTGCATGTGCCAAGTGGTAATGGCATAGTGGAAAGGTGCCATTCAAGTGTAAACAGGATTGCCACCAGAAAGTAGTATACAGTCATGAAACCGGTGTACAGATATAACACAACACCAAAGGACAACATGTCTGCTACAAGTGCACCTGCCAATGCAATCTACAGCTACTGAGTATAAGTCAAAGGGATTGACAATGTGTATCTGCCTGATTGAAGAGAACTACACAGGATGGGGGACCCAGTCTTGCGTAAAGCCTTCTAATAGCTGGTGTACCACAAACTTCAAAAAAAGGGTGTGTCACCGATATCATCAGTGAGCATTCCGTATTGGTCAACAGAATCCTGTGCCATGGAGGGATCTTCCCCCTGCCCTTTAAGCAACTCCATTGGCAAGTGATGGTGGGAATGAATCATCTGAAAGCAAGTTGCTGATTGAGCCGATATCCCATGAGATCACCAATTCACCTGATAACTCAACTACCAACCATGACAACTCTTCTGAGAGCTCCTCTGAGGAAGAAGTTCACACAATCCCCCTTTGAAGGAGCAGCCAAAAACGAAAGACAACATTCACACTGTGATCTGCGTGATCATAAGACCAGGGGAGTATGGCAGACATAGTGAACCAGAGTCGAATGACGGAAATGGTGAACAGGACTAACCTTATTCTTGATGAAAGAGAGTTCATCTGGCATGCAGGACTTCAATTTGAGATAAAGTGAGTACATGCTGGAAGTAGGGTATTTAGGCATATCCATCATGTGTGTCCTGTGTGCTTCATGATTTATAAAAGATAAGTTCAGTAGAAGTCAAGCAGTGATCGTTTGACAGTCAAACTGCCACTAGCATTACAGTATCAGCCAAAAGAATACACCATGTGAGAGAGTTCCTGTGGCAAGTATGTTGCCCCATCAAAAGAGACCTTTCTTCTTTGTTGTATCACACATACATTTTGTCTTTTTACAATCAATGCTTAGTCCTTTCTTCCCACTTTCCTTTACTGTCTTTTCTAACTTATATTAATTTTCAAAATAAATTATAAAAGAAATGTCATTTTCCATTTTTGTTTCCTCTAAAACTTTTATGTAAGGTTTATATGCAGAAACAAACATTCATAAATCTTATTCCAGGAACAAAATACAAGCAAAAAACAAAAATAAATTTGTTATTTAAAATCAAATTAAGAAAAGAATTGTTTACAATAAGACATTAAAATAAATAATCCTTTTTATGAGTGAATCAAATAAAAAATAGGTGAATACAGAATCTTTAAAACTTAATATCTGATTTAGCTTCAACCTTTAACATCTTATTTAATCCTGTCCATTTTTTATTTCATAGTGTCTTGCTTGCCAACTGCCATAACACTTCTTAACTTTTTTAAGATTCAGAAGTCGTCTGAATCTGTTGAAAAAAACGTAAATAAATATTGTAGAAATTGCAATTCCCAAATTTAATTACTCTTTAAAAAAATATTTTTGACTAAACACAAATGTCTTTCATAAAATAATTTCAAAACTCCTCATAATTATCATCAATAAAAGAAGCTGTAATTTTTAATCAAGGCAGCTCTGATAAAAAAATGACTTCCTCTGAGGTTTTCTTCAAGGTGTGTTCAATTAATAAAATCATTCAGTTTGGCTTTTTTTCCCTCTCCTATTTTAAATTTGCTAATTTTATTTCTAATTATGAAAACCAATCTGATCGTATTGAATTAATTCTGTCACTAATTATTTGCAAGGTGTTGGACATTTTTGCATATTTTATGAGTACAAAATAATTATTTTGACTTAAGTTGCACTTTGAAAAATCTTGTATACATGAAAGGGTTAGAAATCAACAAACAACATACCTGTCATGCTTTTTAAATATAAACACTGCTGGGTTACCAAACATACTAACAAAATAGAGAAAGGTGTTATATGCCTTCTCTTAAAAGAAAAATTATTGGTTATTGCAAAAGGTAGTGTCTACCCATCTGTCAGGAATATATCTTCTCTCAACAGTACTGAAAAAAAAAAATCTCTATACAGACAGGCTGTCTTGATAGGATGTTGAGAGTCACATGACTGGCCAAAAAAGGTTGGAAAGGAAGAAAAGTTATCCCAATAATACTTCTATATACCAATGTCCTGAGGGGACATTAGCAGTCTTGGCTCTTCACAATGTCCTGTCCATTGTAGCACTTAAAATCTTTTGTCTTTTTTCCATATTTCCCATATTCTTCTGTGATAAAATCAGTATTTTGTTGTGATGGTGATTTTAACGTTTAATGTCATTTTACATTCTACTAATTTCCAGTCAGCCCCCTTATATTGGGATGTTTGTTTTACAAAAAAGTCCATAGCTACAACGGATACATTTAAAATTTTAAATTAATTATAATAGAACACATTTATGTGTGTTTTTTAAAAATCACCATCACAACAAATGCAGATTTTATCACAGTTACAATAAATTTGTCATTGTAATTTACCTCTGAGGATGATGTTGGAAGAGATCAAAAGGGCTTGGGTAGGAAAAAACTACAATGCCTTCCTTGTTGAATTTCATCTTAACATCAAGAAACTGATTAGTTAATTGGAAAGGATTAGTATAAAAATAAATAGCTATAATATGTCTATATTATTCAATGAAATATGTATGTATATATTATATATGCATACACACACATACAAGAAGGTACATCAATAAGTCTGTAGCCAAATCAGTAAAAAATGTATTTATTTTACTCAGCAAATATTTGTTTTATTCTTCTTTGTCATGGCACTTAATTCAGTGATGAATATTAATCATATTGATCCAACATTATCAAGGAGAACATTTCAAATTAAAATTTGTCTAATATCTATACGTCAGGCTATCCATTTATTGATTTACCTTTCTATGTATTCATGATAAATTGCCTGCTATGAGTACAACTAATAAACTGCATAGTAACATATAATAGCATTTACCTATGTCAGGTGTACATCACAACCTAAAAGAAAAAATATCCTAGCTTTATCCACATAAAAAGGATCAAAAGGTGAAAGTGGTAATAAAATTCAAGGCATCATAGTATCTTTGCTTGTGAAACTCTCTACCAGCTCCATGCTTTCCACCCAATATTAATCTGCTAAAATTTAAATGATGCAATGTCAATCACTATCTACTGTTCTCCTGATTACTCTTTCCTCTTTCTACTCATTATTAATGTTTCTCATTCTAATTCTT